>JAODAL010038179.1:0-39520 GCA_025379985.1 Phyllomedusa bahiana
TTCCCCTTCCATCATCCTTCTATTTCCCTAATCTTCCTATATCGTCCTCTATTTCTATTTCACCCCTACTGATCACCCTACTCCTTTATCTTCCTATTTTATTATAGTTTCTACCACTGTACTTTGATTCCTTCTGCCCATAACCAACCCCCCCACGTCTTTTCCCCCTTAATTCTTGTCTTTTTTCTTTTTTCCTTTCCCTTTTTTTTTCCCTTTTTTCTTATACCTTGTCCATTACTGTGGTATATCTTATATTTTGAATTTTTTTCCCCTAGATGTCTCTTAACAAAGCCGAAACCTCAGCAAAAAATATCACTATTAATAATCAACTAATTTTTTACATTTGTTTGTGATTTCTACTTGTGCAGTAAGTTGAATGCAGTATTCTATGATATTTTGCACTTATATTGTACTGCCACATCCTACTGGATATCTACCTCTTCTTGTATAATAAATTATATATTTTACTTGCATCTACCTCTTTTTGTGCCGTGGATTTCCTTCTATTGTTATATGGTCTTTCCAGGACCTTTCCACCAGAGCACCCACTACCCACTGGTGTGTGTGACCCTACCCTTTTCTATTGCAGGCCAAATTGACCCATGGGGAAATTTTTATTTTGGCTTGGGCATTGACGGGGGGGCCGGGGCCCACGGGATGTTTTGGGGGGCCCACCCTACTGTACATGAAAATATTAGGGGCCCTCAACATAAATGCGCCCATTTTACCACATAAACAGTGGAAAAACAAAACTGTTTTTGGTAGACAATGAATCACATTTGTCTTCAAATATCATAGACACAGGCCAATTATTAATATTATTTTTTATTTAAAGCGCCTTTAATTCCAGGGCTGTACATTGGGGTGGTTACATACATAACATAAATCAAACATACAGTGATAAGGGAAATGACAATTTGGCTAAGAGGGAAAAGACCCACCCGCGGGGGCTTAAAATCTACAAGGAGGGGAAAGAGACAGGAGGTGGGGGGTAGACATTCTGTGAGGAAGTATGACAAGTTTAGTAAAGGTTATACAAGCAGAAAAAAAGGTTTTTTGGGTTGTTTTTTGAACGGGGTTTTGAAAGTGGGGGAAAAGCTGATTTTTTTGGGCAGTGATTCCAAAGGGGTGAAGCAGGGGAAATCTTGAGACATTGTGGAGGAGCTGAAAAGGGGGAGAGCAAGGAAAGGCCTAGGGGGAAGCGAGAGGCGTGGGGGAAGATTTTTGGGAAATTAGGGCGAGAGTATGGGGGGAGAGTCATGGAGACCTTGTAGGTTTTAGTTAGCTTGAAATAAATTCCGGGGAAAAAGGGAAGCCAGGAAGGTTTTTGGGGAAAAGAGGGGAGAGGCAGAGGGGAACGAGGAGAGAGGTGGATAAAAAGGGCACAAAAGAAGGATTATTGGGGGGGACGAGGGTGCTAGCGGGGAGGCCACTAAAAAGGATGTTGCAGAAACAGGCGGAGATACGAGGGCAACCACATTTTTGTAGGCATACCCGGGGAAAAGAGCAAAATGCGAGAGATGTTTTCAGGTGAGGGGGCCCAGGCAAGGTGAGGTTTGGATGTGCGTTTGAAAGATAAACAGAGTCGGGTTTTACCCCAAAAAAGGACTTGGGGGCCCGGGGAAAGTGTAGAGCCGTTGACTGAAAAGAGAGATCAGGGGCGGGGTAGAGTTGGATGGGGAAAGATGATGATTCTGTTTTCCCCAATTTTATTTTTTAGGAACTGAGAAAAAAGGAAAAAGGGAGGACAGACATCAGGGAACCGGGAGAGTGAGAAGTACATCTAGCCAGAGATGTAGAGTTGGGTAATCACATACAGGTGAATGAAAACCCATGTAGCTATGACTGCCCGAGGCCAAGGGTGTAATAAGAAGAGTAGGGACCCGGGAAGCCCTGGGGGAAACCCCACAGAGAGTGGCCGGGGAGGAGGGGACGAGAAGAAGACGCTGAAGTCCAACAGTGAGGACAGGAATCCAGAAAGAGCCAAAGCCCTGATCCCGAGGGGGGAAGGATTGTAGAGGGGGGAATGTCGACATGTAAAGGCAGAGGAAGGTCCAAGAGGGGGAAAGCACAGAGTAGTCAGGGGTTTTAGCTTTTACTAGATCATTATGATTTTGGTTTAGGGCATTTTGGGTAGAGGGGTGGGGCGAAAACCAATTGTAGGGGGTCAAGAAGAGAGTTGGAGGAGAGGGGAGGACACTGAATAGACTCGCCGAGGAGTTTGGAAGCAAAAGGGAGCATGAAGGGGGGCGAAGTTGGACAAAAAAGAGGGTCAAGGGGTTTTTTTTGGGAAGGGAGGATAAGCTTTTTTAAAGGGCAAAAGGGGAAGATGCCGGGGGGGTTATTGTAGGTTGAGAATGGGTGAGGCTGGAGAAAGAACACTGAGGTCTGGGATGAGGTGGGATGGCAGGGCAAGACTACAGTAGTGAGGTTGGTTTTGGCAGTAAGGAGGAGAGCTTGCCCATGAGGACCGGGGGAAGCAGTTAAGGGGAAGAGCAGGGGTTGAAAGGGGTTAAGGGGGTTTGGGGGGACTGGGGCTAACTTTCTCTGATGAGGATCTTCGGGGAGGAAGTGAATGGCAAAGTCATCTGCTGAAAGGAGGGATGGGGGGGGAGGTGTTGGGGAGGGAGAAGGGTTAAAGGGTTTGAAAAAATTGTCGGGTTGTGGGACGGGGAGGAATAGAGTGGTAAAATAGATCTGTTTTGGCGGGGGCGAGGGTCTTAAAATGTCTGCAGTGATTTTTTGTATAAGGCAAAGCATCAAGGAGTGATTTTTCTTCCAGGGGGCGTTCAGCAATTCTGGAACCGCCTCAGCTTTTGGTAATCTGTGTGCCGGGGTTTGTCTGTTGTTTTTGGGGGTTCTTTGTGTGTGAGAGGAGCGACGATCAAGGGGGTGATGATGTATGGTTGTAAAAGTGGTGGCTGCTCTGGGCTTTAAAGAGGAAAGTGGAAAGGGTGTAAGAGATCAGAGAAGGGAGGGTTGAGTTTTGTATTTCCTGCGGTGCTACTGGAAAAGAACAGGAGGGGCAGGGGGGAGGATAGGGTGAAGGAAGCATTTGGTCAAAAATAGGGTGGAGAGTAAAAATTCAATAGGGGCAGACGGGGAAAGATGAGGCCCATGTGTTCCTCTTTGTGAGGGGCCCTGGGGTCCTTTGGGGAGTTAAGGAGGAGCAGAGTGAAAGGGTTTTTGTTGGGAAAAGCAGAGGGGGGGTTTTGGATGGGATTTTAAAGGGTCCCCCAAATAATGGGGATTCGGGGAAAGAAATGGAGAACCCAGGAAGCAAAGGGGGCAAAAAAGGCAGTGGCAGGCCCGCGGTCGGTAACAACACCCTTTGGAGCGGAGGGGCGTAGATGGGGACAGAGTTCCCCTCAAAGAAAGGTTGAGGGAAGGCAAGGTGAGGGGGGACAAGGGCGGGTGTCAGACAGGAGAGCCGACCCTCCACCATTTCTTGTTACCAGGGCAGGAGTGTGGGAAATTTTTGGAGGCCGCAAAAGAGGGGGGGCAGGGAGACTGTGTCAGAGCTAATTACCCCACCATACCCCCTCACCCACATAAAATACCCCCCCACCCAAAACTTCCTAAACTAAAGCCGATAAAAACAAAAACCCCCGCCATAAAGAACCACATAGGGGTCAACCCCAGTCAGGTAAAAACTAACAACACTCCCCATATAGAGACCACATAGGGGCCAGACCCAGCTAAAGTAAAACCCTACAACACCACCAATAAGACCACATAGGGGCCCACACCCCAAACTCAGGAAACCACAACACCGCCAATAGAGACCAACATAGAGGCAGAAAAACCCACTCGGGTATAACCCAACCCGCCATTAGAGCCACATATGGAAAGACTCAGCTCAGGTAAACCACAACACCGCCATAAAAACCCACATAAGGCAGACACCAGCTCAGGTAAAAACCTAAAACACCACCAAAAGACCACATAGAGTCCAAACACCAGCCAGGTATAACCTACAACACCACCATATAGAGCCCACATAGAGGTCAAATACCAGCCAGGTATAACCTACAACCCCATAAGAGCCCACAGAGAGTCTGACACCACTCATCACATCACATTCGTGAATACAGCACGACCAATAAGAAGAAAATAACCCAAAATCAGGGACTCACCAAGACTCCTATCTGTGGTCTTCCTTCTCTCTGAGTCTTTTAACCCCTTTTTCTTCTCCCACCTTTTCCAACCGCTGATGACTTGCCCGGTCCAACCATCCCCAAAAATTACACACAAATATTAAATCCCATTTTAAAACATCTCTTTAACCTATCCCACCTCGCAAACACCCAGGTGGGGAGAGCGGTACAAGCCCTAACTTTTAAAGGGCCCGTACCCAAAAGGTTTTTAGGGGGGAAGGACTAACCCCCCGGAGGTAATCTAAACTAGGGCGCTCCCCTCCTTTTTTATTTCCAGTAGTAGTCAAGACCTAGGGAGGGGCAAAAGGGAAGGACCCAGATAACTAGATAGGGCCCTATTTTAGGTAGGCAGCCCCGGTGGATAATTGGTAGGCCCAAAAAAGGAAAAAAATAACCACGGGGGGTAGGGAAATAGACCCCAAAATAGAAAAGTAGGGTTTTGACTGTAGGTAGTGTTGGTTGATCTCATTTCGAGCTGGGGGATCAGGGCCCCCCTTTAATAGTATCAGGGAGCCGGCCCCCTTTAGTTTTTTAGGGGCGAGGCCCCCTTTAGTCCTTAGGTACCAGGGCCCCCCTTTTGTCATTTTGGGAGCCAGGGGCCCCCCTTTTGTCATTAGGTAAGGGGCCCCCTTTATCATTAGAGCCCAAGGCCCCCCCTTTATCATTAGGGAACCCGGGCCCCCTTTTGTCTTACCGGCCCCCTTAAGATTAAGGGGCCCCCCTTTTTAAAATTACCAGGTAGTCAGGCCCCTTTATTAATTTGCCAGGGCCCCCCCTTTTTTCATTAGGTACCAGGGCCCCCTTTGTCATTAGGTAACCAGGGCCCCCTTTTTGTCATTAGCCAGGGGCCCCCCTTTTAAAAAATTTGCCGTAGTCAGGCCCGCTTTATTAATTTGCCAGTAGTCAGGGCCCCGCTTATTAATTTCCGGTATCAGGGGTCCCTTTTTTAAATGCCAGGTAGTCAGGGCCCCCTTTTTTAATTTCCCGTAGTCAGGCCCCCTTTATTAATTTCCAGGTAGCCAAGCCCCTTTATTAATTAGCCAGGTACAGGCCCCGTTTAAATTAATTGCCGATCGGGGCCCCCTTTATTAATTAGTCAGGTATCCCGGGCCCCCTTTTATTAATTTAAGGTTTGTCAGCCCCCTTTATTAAATAGCCGGGATCAGGATCCCTTTATTAAATCCGGGGCCCCCTTTTTTAAATTAGCCAGGGACCAGGCCCCCTTTATTAATTTCCAGGGACCAGGGGGCCCCCCCTTTTTAAAATTTGCCCCAAATGCAGGGCCCCCTTTATTAAATACCAGGTACCAGGGCCCCCTTATTAATTAGCCAGGGGGCCCGGGCCCCCCTTTTTTAAATTTGCCAGGTAGCCAGGGCCCGTTTTTTTAAAAGCCAGTAGCCAGGGGCCCCCTTTTTTTAATTAGTCCAGGGCCCCCTTTATTAATTTGTCGGCCCCCATTATTATCTAGTCAGGGCCCCCCTTTTTTAATTAGTCAGGGCCCCTTTATTACAGTCAGGCCCCCTTTTTTAAATATCAGGGGCCCCCTTTATTAAATTTTCAGGACCCCCCTTATTATCCCAGTCGGCCCCCTTTATTAATTAGTCGGGCCCCCTTTATTAATTAACAGGCCCCCATTATTTTCTATCAGGGGCCCCCTTTATTATCTAGTCAAGGGGCCAAAACCCTTATTTTCTAGTCAGGGCCCCATTATTTTTTAATCAGGCCCCCTTTATTAAATTATCAGGGCCCCCCAATTATCATCAGGGCCCCCTTTTTTAATTAGTCAGGGCCCCCATTAAATTTTCTGTCAGGGCCCCTTTATTAAATTTGGGGCAGGGGCCCCCTTATTATCTAGTCAGGGGCCCCCATTATTATCAGTCAGGGGCCCCCCTTATTTTCTAGTCAGGGGGCCCCTTTTTTTAAATTTGCAGGGCCACCATTATTTTTTCAGGGCCCCCTTTATTATCTATCAGGGCCACCATTATTTTCATCAGGGCCCCCATTATTATTAACAGGGCCCCCTTTATTAATTAGTCAGGGCCCCCATTATTATCTACAGGGCCCCCTTATTAATTAGTCGGGGCCCCCTTATTTTCAGTCAGGGGCCCCTTTATTTAAATTTTTCAGGGCCCCCATTTTTATCTATCAGGCCACCATTATTAACTAGTCAGGGCCCCCAAAATTATCTAGTCAGGCCCCCTTATTAAATTTGTCAGGGCCACATTTTTACTAGTCAGGGCCCCCATTATTAAAAAATTTTAGGCCCCCCCCTTTTTAAAAAGTCAGGGCCCCCCTTTTTTTAAATTTGTCAGGGGACCATTATTATCTAGTCCCGGCCCCCTTTATTATTAGTCAGGGCCCCCCTTTATTAATTAGCCAGGGGCCTTTTTATATTTAAAAAAAAAAACACCAACACTTCCTGACTCCCGCCCGACCGCGGGCAAACCGCCGCCGGCTCCACCGCCACAGCAAGGCGGCGCTGTGATATACGTCACAGCGCCGCCTACGTCACCGCTGGAGGCCGCCCTGGCACTAAGGGGCCCAGCGCCCTAGCCTGCCAGGGGGATCACGGACCGAGCGCTAGCGGGGCTCCAAAAGCTGACACCGTCAGCCCCGGGGGGTCGGGGGCATTTTGTCCCCAAACCCCGGGCCCGCCCGAGCGCCTCGGGACCAGGGGCCCAGCGTTCATGACCGGAGCGCGGGGCGGGCCCCGGGGGGCGGCGGGACTGCCCGGGGGGACAAAACTCGGGGGCCCACCGGGGGATTCCCCGGTCCCCCGGCGGCCCAGTCCGAGCCTGCTTGTGAGTAACAGCCAGACAGTATAAATAGGAGCAGAGGAAGAAGCCAGGAGGTGTCATTACACTCTTCTCACTCAGCCCCTCGACTAATATAATGTTTAATGTTTAAAGGGAATGTGTCAACAAAAAATGATTTATTGTTTAACTCACATTTTTATATGAAACACATTTTTTAGGAATTTTTGGTTATATTTTTTTCCATTTTCCATATCACTTTCAGTATTTTTTTTAATAATTCCTAAGTCCTGCAGTTTTCACCTTGGCCACTAAGCCTAATAATGGTCTGACACTTCCTGTTCTGTTTAGAGCAGTGTTCAACAACTTCAGTCCTCAGGACCCACCAACAGGTCATGTTTTCAGGATCTCTCACAGAATGCACTGACAAAAATTATATCACCTGTGCAGCCTAATTACATCACCTGTGGAGAATGCACTGAGAATAATTACATCACCTGTGCACTGCTAAGGAAAGCCAGAAAACATGACCTGTTGGAGGGACTTGAGGACTGGAGTTGGGGACCCCTGGTTTAGAAAGCTTTTCAGCAGTGTGCTCATTCAGTAAAAGCAGGGTCAAACTGAAAGGAGACACCAATGTGTACAGATAACACAGAACCCACCAGTCACAAGAGGAGATGTCACAGCTCCCCCTCTCCCCTCCCTTCACAGTGAAAACTCTCCTATACAAGTCTACAGGACAGAATCTGTCTTAAGAATCCTATGTGCATGAAGCTGCTGTAAAGTATCTCTTTGACTGCTGTTAAAGCAAGAATGTCTTCCCCACAATCATATATGGACGGCCGAAGGTGGAAATCTATAATCAGGAAATAAAAACGACGGAGAGGAAAAGAATATGGATCAGGGGCTTGATTTAATAAGTAAAAAAAAATTGGCGACATATTCCCTTTAAGCAAAACTTAAAGGAGTTGTCTCACTACATTGATTCATCTTACCTCAGTCCTGTTTTCTTGGTTTCATTTTGAATTGAGAGGCATATTTACTGGCTTCTACTAGACTGCAGTAGAAGATAGGTCTGTAGCTATAGCGACCAGTGTTGTCAGCCTATCAGGAGCGATCAACACAGGTTTGTATCTATAGTAACCTGAGGAGTTGATGCAGCCCATACAGGAGGGGATATCTAGGAATAGGTAGGACACTATTCATATTGCAAAGTGACTTGTTTTTGCAAGATCTTTAATATAAAAAGCAATCCTTGTAGTGAGACAGCCCCTTTAAGATTGTTTTCTTAAGAAAAGGTTCATCATTATATCTGATGAGAAGGAAAAACTTCATCAATTGTAGACATCTTTTTCAATGAATATTTAGGTTGGCCGGTGACTTTGTGCAAGTTTTTAATTTTGGCCTGCCGTGTATTAGAGTTTGACACCTCTGATCATGATAGGGCTGTTAGAGAGACACTGCCCCTCTTGAAGGAAATACCAGCAAAGTTTTTGAGAGAATGTGGATAAAGTCTTTCCACCAATTATATAACAACATGTATGCGACATGCATGATTTTTGCCACTCAGGCGCCATTATTTTGGGCACAAAAGTAGTGTAGAAAGCACCTGAATCTATGAACCCGGTCTACTGCGGGTCATAAATCATTCTAGCGCAGAGATGACAATTCTGGCTCAGCGAAACCACTTTTAAAGTGGTTTACCTGTTCGAGCAGTAATGCGCCTGGATTTGCCGTACTAAAGCTATAAATGCGTAGCTTCGTACGGTTGTAGTGCAAGACATCCCTCCAGCACGCCCCCGATCTCAGGCGCACTACAAAGTGCTGTGGGCGCTGGTAATGGAGTGCGGTAGATTAAAAATATAGTGCTAGTCTTCGGGCTGAAAAGACGCCAGACTTCTGCCGCAGCCCCGTACATACATGTCGCCCTTAGTCTACTGATTGAAAAATGTCATAAATGAGAGTGTTACAGGTTGGCTTCACTGCCGTCATGGGTGACTTATTGTTGCGTTGTTCTGAACAATAAACAGTACTTTGCTGGAAACAGAAGAAAAACTCGAGCGTTGTCAACGTCTTCACAACAATGGGTTTCTTTGTTTCACAGAGACGCTAAATGTTTTAATTCTAGATGGATTATGTTGATGCCAAGGCTTCTTTATTCTTTTTAGTTTTATTGCTCAAGAATGTTTGTGAGATCTTTTATTACACGCTCCTCAGATATACGTCGTAAGTCTCTGCCAAGTCGCTGCTGTGACCATGCAATGAATTCATGTCTCGGCTGTGTCGCCATAGCAACCACAATGTTGGTTTCTTTGTTAAAAGGAAATAAGCAGAGTTACCGGGAAGGTAGGTAGTCAAAGTTCGGAGCTACCAGAACTTGTCTGCATTTTCAGTTCCATTTTTTAACCAGTTCCTGTCCGGGTCGTTTACTCCCCTTCCTGACCAGGTTCATTTTCATTCGTATGTGCGGGTTTGAACACTGTAAGGGCTTGTCCCCACGGCAAGGGTTTCTAGATGGTTTTACAGACGGTTTTCAGTTTTGAAAACTGTCTGTAAACCGTCTGTCAAACTTTACAATGGACCACTATGGAAAATCCGTGCAGCGGTCCCCACTACACGGATTTTCCGCAGGACGGTTTTTTAGACCGGAAGCAGTCCAAAAAACATTCTTCTGCCCGGTTTTCAGGCGGAATATGAACAAGTTTATGCGAAGGGGGGACGGGCCCCTGTGGCCATGTACACGGCTCCAAAATAGAGCAAATACCGGTCGGATAATCCAACCAGTATTTGCTCTCTGCCCTAATGCTTTTCCCCGTTTGACTTTTTTTTAAATACCATGGAAAATGTTAAAAAAAATGAAAAGACTGTATTTCACTTTGTTAAGGTATTTTTTGGAAACAGCAAAAGTGGTATGAAAATAAATTTTAGAATTGTCACTTTTTCACCTTCATGGATGTATACAAATAGGTGATATAAAGGTTAAGGGTTGTCGACTTTTTTTTAATGTGTGTGTTATTTTCTTATTGTATTTCACACATTGTGCTCCCTATATGGTCAGAAAAAGAACTCTGGGGGGCATTTCTAGATAACTTTTTTTTGCTGATTTCCCCTGTAACTAGGCCTTGTATATTAGTCCCAATAAAAGGTGAAATACAGCCTCAGTACTAACTGCAGAGCTAATCTGGGTTGATAAGACCCAGCAGCATCTGTACCTACTGAGCCCCAATGGTCACATTACTGCTGGGGCCCAGAAGCCATTAGGCTTCCTGCATATCTGTATATACAGTGCTCATTGAACACTGTATTCACAACAATCAAGAAGATAGTGCTTTCTCGATGGAGAGCCCTGCTGCTGACAGCCAGCTCTCCACTATCGCAGCTGCACAATTAGTTCTTTAAAACATTAATTCAGAGTTAGATGTCGACCGCTCAGACATATACAGTCAATGGGTGGTCGGCACCTAGTTAAGGCGCATTGACAACCATGAGAACTATCTCTAATCACTCTCACTTATAAAACTTTCCACAGTGCTGCAACCCCTACATCTCCTCCCTCGTCTCTGTCTACCACTCTACCCGCTCTCTCCGCTCTGCTGCTGATATCAGATTACATTCCTCAATCATCTGAACCTCCCATGCCCTCTAAAGGGGTTTTACATTACTGCACCAGTTTTTGGGAACATGCTACCGGTCCGAGGGCAATTAAAAACCCCGTAGTTTTCAGAGGGCTCTGAGAACTCATTCCCCCGTCGGGCCCTACCAAACCCAATTTGCTAACCCCCATTTCATCACATCATCTGTCACTCCCAAACTTGGGAAAATCACAGGCCTTATCTGTTATAGATGTAGGGTCGGGTGGAGGTTCACCCAAAATTTTATTAAACCCCTCCTATTTATGTAACATGGTTTGGCCCCATTGTAAACTGACATTTTTCTTCCCCCTTTTGTCTCCCCCATACACCATAATAGATTGAAGCTCTCGCGAACAGGGCCCTCACACCTTGTATTTCTGAAATTTTTTTTAATTGTAATGTCTGTACGTATCCCCTTAAATGAAAGTGCTGCGGATTATTTTTTGGCGTATATATAAAGATTATTATTATTATAATAATTACCTCATATAGTCTCAAAATTAGGACCAAGATGGAAAATTTATACTTTTACCTATTTCATCCTGTCTGCCACTGCTCCAAGCAAATGCAACTTGGGGGTGCTTGCTACAAATATATTTATATTGCTTTTATTAATTTTTATGGGTGTCTGCGCAAAAGAATGTTTTCAGACCAGCCACCTTTTCGCCCCAATTTTTTGGGAAAGTCAAAAAGGGACACTTATGGTTCATTGAGAGGAATACATTATTTTCATGTATATCTATACGCTTCAATAGGTTTTTATTTACAAGTTATCACAAAATCTTCTAAATATATACAGTTCTAAGGTCCAAATTGCAAAAAAATATTAAATAATATATATGCTATAGCCTAATATGCAGATATGAGCAAGAGAGTAGCAATTTGGGGGAAAAATAGTAAGTTTAATACTGCAAATTTACCTATCAAGTCAAAAAGAGGGACATTTAAGTAGATAGGAGGGACATGGATATTTACATAAAAAATACCGTTCCTCCAAAAGATTCGCAGGTGGGCTTACACAGTTTTGATCAATAATGTACACTTCAAATTTTCATGTATTCAAAGTAGCAGAAATGCTTTTCCAATAATTCTTATGTACCTTTTGATTTCTTTTAAGTGCTAGTAGTGTGCTGCTGATATTGGATTGTGCTTGTATTTTGCTGCCACACCAGTGTGCACCTATGCTCATTTATTTCCAAAAACTTTTTGGATATGCAGACCAAATATTGTTTGTTTAGATTGTTTGTATGGGGGAGTGGATGCCCCCACTTTAGCTTTTGCACTCCGCCCACCAGAACAGGTTTTTAAATCTGTCAGGTACCTTGCAGCGGGAATCTCTCCCCTTGAATGTGGAGGTCTAAACAGGAACAGAGAGGTGTCACGCACCTGGAGTAGAGTGGATCCATGGCCCACCGCAAGCGATGGTGTAAGCCACGCCCAGGGAAAAGGAAATTCTAAGTGGCCCCGGGTTTTCACCGACCCCGCCGCAAAGGGATGGACTTTCGGGAAAGGTCTACAAGGTTGTTCCCCTGACGTGATTCTTGGGTTTTGGCACCCCAAAAGTTTTAGGTGGTGCAAAATGTCAGGCGGCTCGTAGTGGGGGCGAAGAAGGTCAGGACAGGGGGGAATGGTTCGTGGTCTGGACAGGCAGAGGTCAGGGCAGGCGGCAATGGTTCGTGGTGTGGACAGGCAGTAGGTAGGGAGGGTGGAAAAGATGGGGGGTCAAGGAACGGAAGTAATGGTACGGAAAACCCATTAAACAGAAAAAGGTAAATGGCACTAAAGCCCCGGAAAACACCCCCAGGAAAGGGGCAGGCTTAAAAAAGGGCAATGAGGGGAATCCCAAAACCCGTGTACTGGCCCTTTAAATTTCACAGAGGCGGCGCGCGCGGCCCTTAGGATCGGGGACGCGCGGCCGGGGGTGGAGCCAACAGGAGCGCCCGGCGGGTAAGAGGGGGTGACTGGGGGCCGGGTGAGCTGCCCCACGCCTGACATGCGGGCGGCGGTGCGCTCGTGCGGAGGCCCCGGGTTTGTCCCCGCGTGGGCGGGGGTCCCCGGGCCCACCCATGCGTACCCCCCCCTTCGGCCTCCCTTTTCGGGCCTGGGGAACTTTAAAAATTTTTGTCCGAATTTTTTTCTGGCCCCCGGCCTCTTTTTCGGGCCGAACCCCCCTTCAGTAAATGAGAAAAAACCACTTCCCTCGGGACCGTTTCACATTAGTTCCCTTTCCCCTTAAAGACATCGGTGGCATGGGCCTAGGAGGGGGAGGAGCAAGTACCGGGGAGAAGCATTTAGGATGACCGGTTTTAGACGGAGCAGGAAGGAGTTCGGGCCCCTCATGGGGAGGAAGGGGGAGTTTTTTATGCTATGGATTAAAATGCGCTTTAAGCCCCTGAAGGGGCCCCCAGGAACCCGGGGACCGCTTATAGCTGGGAATTGAAACTTTAATATTTAGCCGACAAACCCCACCTTGTCACCGGCGAGAAGGTTGGCGGGGTCTTGTTTTTGTGGCTTGTGCCTTGGTACGAGCGGAAGCCTGGGTGAGAATGGTGCGTCTGTTTTAGATTGTGGGGCAGGTCCTGGACAGTCCCCCAGAGGGGGTTTTGAGGGCCAGAAAAAGGGGGAGGGGGGGGCGGGGGGGGATGTCGCCCCTAGCAAATAAATAAAGGAGCAGCCCGAGATCCCTCCTTTAGTTATAGAAAACTCGGCCCGGGCAACAAAATGGACCAATATCGGCGCGCGGAAAAAAAAGTGGCGAGGTTTTCAAACCCTGGGTTGGTTTTTCTCTCTCTCCCCGCCCATTTGGGCTGGGGGTGGGAGGTGAAGAAAAGTCCAGTTTCATTTGCAGTTTGTTTCAGAGGGAGCGCCCGAATTGGAGACAAATTGAACGCCCCCATCCGACACTAGTGCCGAGGGAAAACCCCTGCAGCCGAAAAAAATATGTGAAAAAAAGACTGGCGAGGCGAAGGGGTGGGGGCAGGCCCGGGGAGAGGAAAAAAGTGGGACTCTTTGAAAAAATGGTCTTAACCACCAAAACACGGTGTTGCCGAGGAAAAGGGGGGAGATCCGTGAAAAAATCCATGGCCCCATGGGTCCCCGGACAGCTGGGGATGGTAGGGGAAGGGGCAGACCTGCCCTTTTTAGACGAGGGACTTGTTGGGCACAGGAAAAGCAGGACTCCACGAAAAACACGAACTATGGGGTAGGCCGGCCCCCGTGAATCGAGAGTTTAGGGAGCGGACCTCTGCACTCCTGGGGGGACCCCCCATAGGGGGGGCAATGACCCCATGACAATTTCTTCTTCAAAGAGCTGGCGACGTTTTTGTTTGCCCGGGAGGAATGCGTTGTAGGTTTTACGGGGCTGCAGAGATGAGCCCTTCTGTAGGGAAATGTGCTGGGGGACTCGTCCCCAGCACTCGAAGCCGGGAGAGAGCGTCGGCCCTTTACATTTGTTTCGGGGGGAAAAGAATGAAAAAATTTAAGGAAAAGAAGATGAGACCAACGAGCCTGCCGTGGATTTAAGCATTGAGCAGTCTGGAGATATAGCAGGTTTTTATGGTCGGCATAAATGCTTACTGGGTGACGAGCCCCCTCCAAGAGATACCGCCACTCTTCCAGAGCCAGCTTGATGGCCAGTAATTCCCGGTCGCCGATAGAGTAATTCCTTTCAGCAGAGGAAAAACTTTTAGAGAGAAACCAGCAAGTGAGGGTCTTGCCTTTGGGTCCGTTCTGGGAGAGTACGGCCCCGGACCCCACCGAGGAGGCGTCGACCTCGAGAAAAAATGGTTGCTCTGTATCTGGCCGAGAGAGCACCGGCGCAGAGGCGACGGCAGATTTTAACTTAGAGAAGGCTTCCTCTGCCGCTGGTGGCCAGACCTTTCGATTGGCGTTCTTGTTGTTCAATGCAACTAAGTGAGAAAAAAAAAGCGGGATGGACTTGCTGCGGCGGGAGTCTACCAGGTCGTTACCCCTGACGTGACTTGCTTGCGGTGGCAGCCAAAGTATAGCGTGGTGCAAAATCGTCAGGCAGGCTCGTAGTCAGGGACAGGCAGAAGGTCAGGACAGGAGGCAAGATGCGTGATCGAGGAACGGAAGCTAATGGTATGGTACACGGTAAATCAGAACAAGGCTTGGAACGCTTTCTCAGTAGGCTAAATGGCACTAAAGATCCGGCAACAGCCCCAGGAAGGGGCAGGCTTAAATAAGGGCAGTGACCAGCAATAGCCAATTACCGGTGCACTGGCCCTTTAAATTTCACAGAGGCGGCACTCGCGCGCCTTAGAGATCGGGGACACGCGCGCCAGGAGGCTGGAGCAGCAACAGGAGCGCGGCCGGGTAAGGAGGAGGGTGACTGGCCGGCCGAGTGAGCGTGCCCCCCGCCCGACATGCGGGCAGCGGTGCCGCTCGTGCGGAGGCCATGGGTGTGCCCGCGACCCGGGACGGGGGTCGCGGGCCCACCCGTGACAAGAGGTAACATGTAACATAGGTTCCCACCTGTATTGAGGTCACCTTGTCGACTGGCAGGTGGGCTTACACAGTCTTGATCAAAAATGTACACTAAGAACTTCAAAGTTTCATGTATTCTAAGTAGCAGAAATGCTTTTCCAGTAGTTCATATGTGCCCTTTGATTGCTTTTTAGTGCTAGTAGTTTGCTGCTGATATTGGATTGTCCCCCAAAAGAGGGGCACTTGGGAGGTATGCTTCTGCCATTGCTTAGTTGCAGCCCACATATGGACAGTCCATACATGATATTTGGACAGTTGCATCATAAGACCTTTCCCTGGAGAAGCTATTCACTGTTCCTTTCCTTCTCTGCTAATGATTGGACAGGGCATTTCTGTATCACTCTCTGCAATCATAGGAAGAACTGTGCAGCCACAGGTCCTCTCTATCCTTCTGGCACTCATCTCTATGATAAGTGCTGGGAGGAAACAGAAGGTAACAGCTGGAACAACACTGGAGCCTGGGCCAGTGAGTAACTACAAGATCCCAGATATGTAACATTTAAAGGGGTTGTCTCGCTACATTGATTCATCTTACTTCAGTCCTGTTTTCATGTTTTCATTTTGAATTCAGGGGCGTGTTTACTGGCTTCTATTAGGCTGCAGTAGAAGCCAGGTCTGTAGCTATAGCAACCAGGGCTGGCAGCCTATCAGAAGAGATCAAACAGGTCTGTGACTATAGCAACCTGAGGAGCTGATGCAGCCCATACAGGAGGGGATATCTAGGAATAGGTAGGACACTGTTAATGGACATATATTGCAAAGTGACTTGTTTTTGCAAGATCTTTAATATAAAATGCAATCCTTGTAGTGGGACAACCCCTTTAAGCCTCTACTGCCCTTTACCATGTATCTTTAGATTAACTGCCTCACTGCCCTAGATCACCAGGGAATGTTACATGAATCCCTTCACTGACCTAGACTACCAGGGATCCTTACATTAACCCCATCACTAACCAAGATCATTACTGATGCTTACATTAACCTCTTTACTAGTTTGGATTACCAGGAATGCAGCATTAAACCTTCCACTAGTCTCTATTAAGGATCCATACACTAACCCCCTTACTGCCATAGACCATGAAGAATCCTTACATTAACCACCTCACTGTTCGAGACCACTAAGGATCCTTACATTAACCTCCTCAATAGGTAAGCAGCATAAAAGAGGTTGTCTCATGCTGTTTCACAGAGCCAAAAGCAGCTTTCATTCATGTATCCTGTCTAAACCTGGTCAGACTGTGGGTGATTAGCATTACAGCTCTGTATTCAAAGGTTTGCCAATTACTCTACTTTAGATGTTTATCTAAAGTACAAAAAAGCTTCAGAGCTAAAGTAAACAAAAGTAATTATTCTCCTTTGTTTGTTAGAGCAGATAACACTTAAGCTCTCAAGCTGCTGGCAGTTCTGTTTGCTGACCTGTGTGGTGACCTCATCTCTGCTATCAGATAAGACAAACAGCAGGGGAGAGCAGGGCAGTAACCTAGAGAAACCTGAGTGCACTCAGCTGATAAAATCACTTTTATCTTCTCAACAAAGAAAAATAAACAAAGCAATATGTTTTAAAAAGTCTTCATTTATTGTTCCCTACCTGTTGAAAGCTAATCTTTGTCGTGAGACAACCCTTGTAACCCTTTCACCGCTCTCCACCAGCGATACTAAATTAACCTTCTAACTGCCATAAACCACCAAGGATCTTTATTATAGTATTTATGACAAGTTATTTCAGGTTGTACTGTGTGTAATATAATTAATTTCTGGTGGTACAGTGTATGTTAATTTCAGGGGTAACCGTGTGCAGCATAATTAAATTTACAGGGGTACAGTTTTGAAAATTGTTTTATGTTTACAATGTGTGCTGCAACTAACTACAGAGGGTAGAGTGTGTAATATAATTAATTTTATAGAGTACAGTTTGTAATATAATTACTTCCCGCTTCAGGCAGTTGACTAATGTCCACTGCACCCTCAAGAAAATTACCTTGAAAACCCCCGGGAAGAAGTGAGGCTGTCTTCGGGCAAGATACATGACTGCCGAATCTAGTCAGTAACTGCAGCTGACTTCCACACTGGGGAAAAAAGGGGTTTTATCGGTGGGGGTGTTTGTTCCCTTCACAAAATTTTAGAGATTGAATTTAAATGCAGGGGGGGGGGCTCTCCCTCAGCAGGCGTTCTTCCCTCCAGGAGGTGGTCCTTCTCTCAGCACATGTCTCTCCTCACTGAAGAACTGACATCATCATTTGTAATTGCAGTAAAGGGGAAGGTTTTTTGGACAAATCTGCAGCCCCCCTGCAGTTCCTTGTGTCTGCGACCTTCGTCCCCGGCTCCACAAGCCCTTTTCTGTGCAAAAACCATTATACAAAACACCTAAATGATGAAACACATGTGAGGAATGCACACTGCCCCCCACCCCCCTCTTCCTCCTCTGTTATCAGGCAGGAGACTGTGTGACTGTGTTATATGGAGGAATGCACACTGCCCTCCCTTACCCTCTGTTATCAGACAGGAGGCTGTATGACTGTATTATATGGAGGAATGCACACTGCCCTCCCTTACCCTCTGTTATCAGTCAGGAGGCTGTCTGACGTTATTATATGGAGGAATGCACACTGCCCTCCCTTACCCTCTGTTATCAGGCAGGAGGCTGTATGACTGTGTTAAATGGAGGGAACACAGGACATAAGACTGTGTTATATGAGGGGATCTATGAGTTAAACAGTCAGCAATTACCCAGATCATTCACCTTACCCAGATCATTCACCTTAGAGCTGGGAGATAAGTATACAGCCAGCAGCCCTTTCAGATAGTTGGTTTTAATTTTGGTTTTAACAGCTCAGAGGGGAGTAAACACAGAGTGTTCAGGCAGCCAATCACAGCGCCGGGGGCGTGTCCAGGGTGTTTCCTGTCTGGGGACCTATCCCAACAGGCTGAATGAAGTGTCAGTCAGCCAATCACAGCGCAGGGTGTGTACGGGGCAGAGTCTGTCCGGGGGGTGTCCCGAGTAGCCAATCATAGGAAAGGGGGCGTGTCCTGACTAGCAGCAGCAGAAATAGAAAACAGATGCACAGAAAAGCTCATATCTGCTAAACCAAGTGACTGAGGTAATGCAACCCAATTACAAAAATGCTTATTTTTACTGTCCTCATAATCTGAGACATGATCTTTGTAGCAAGAAAACTCCTTTAACAGAAGACCTGTGGAGAGGGCCCACACTGTCAGCGCTGGAACGGCAGTGAGTACAAAGGTAAATGTAGATTTTTCACTTTTATTTGAGCCATATTACCTTATATTTTTAAAAAAGAACCAAAAACCCCTTTTATTTTGGGATGTGGTGTGATGAGGTGTTTTATGGGGGGAGCATATACAGCAAAAATTGCATTGTTATGCAGTAGTATTTTATTCGCCATATTGTATTGTATGTTGGCTGGTCGGGTCTGAGTGCCAGGACTGATTTGTAGTCCCAGCGCTATCACCAATGGACAGGGGTCTGCATAAGCATGGGCACTTTGACCAGTATTCACTTAATCTGTCAGTGGCTTTAATGTTATGGCCGATTGGTTTATACATAGTATTCATACTGAATGTATAAAACAGCAGCAATATAAATGTAAAACAGTCCTTTTTTCAAACTGAGCAATTTCTCAGAAAATCAACCAGCATTTTAAAGTAGAGCATATCTGTCTCTTTACTTGAAGAGGAGGAATATACATTTTCCTCCCTTACAATCACTATGCTGGCACTGTTTATTACAGGGCAGTCTACTGACGGTATTGTTTATTGAGGGCATCATGCTGTCGATGTTTATAGAGGGGACTTTGATGGAACTGTTAAGGGAGACAAGGCAGAACCACAGAGGGTAGCAGTTCTCGTACTTTTGATGGCCCTTGAAATCACTAATAGAAGAAATTCAGCATCCTGCCTACAATAGAATTTGGGAGACTGAGTGGGGAGAATTAAAGAGACAGATAATCAAGGACTTGAATATATACGTTAAATCAAATGTCTTTCAGATTGTAAGTTCTTATCCTAAAAGCATAATAATGTATAATATACAGTATGTAATACTGACCTCAAACGTGTGGCTCGGTAGTTGTTGCAAGAATACAACTCCCAACATGTAACTCATCTCGCTAGACACAGATTTTGGTCTAAAAAAAATCAATATTAGAAGTGAGGGAGTTAATTTAATATCTTGGCAGCTTTTGTCCGTCCTTTCTCCCCTGGATTAGATATGTGAAATTCTAAAATTAGCTGCTAATAAGGCTAATGTGATTTCACCATCCCTCAGCTAACCACAGCTGGGTATTAAGTGTTGTCGGTACTAGTCTTATAAATAATCTACTATTCACAGAGAACTATTAAAATTTTACAGATTAAATCCACATGGAATGGAAAGATACCATTCCAATCAAGTTGGTATCTGGTTACAATGTGTAAGTTTTACTTGACTTTTCTAGGAAGAAGTAAGGGTCCTAATAAGAAGACTATCTACTGATGACATTGACATCTCCAGATAGGACCAGGCTCGGACTGGGCCGCCGGGGGACCTGGGAATCCCCCGGTGGGCCCCCCCGAGCTCCTGTGGGCCCCGGAGTGCCGGCGCTCCCCGGGGCCCGGCCGCGCATCCGGTCACGGGCCGCCCGGTACCCGCGTCCCGTGCGCCCCGACACCAGCCCGGGTGTCGGGTACTATTGTCCCCGACTCCCGGGGCTGCGCAGTGTCAGCGGAGCACAGCGCCACTAGCGCTCCGCTCCGCTGATCTCCCCAGCAGGCTGAACGCATTAGGCCGTCAGCCTGCCGGGCGCCGGCCCCTACTGCTGACGTCGGCACGGGCTGACGTCACTTCTCCGCGCCGCCTAGGCAGGGCGGCAGTACGGAGCCGGCGGCCGGAGCAGGAGCCCGAGCCAGGTAAGTGGCTGGCTGTTGTTTTTTTTTTTAACTACCTACAAGGGGGTCCCTGGCTACAAGGGGGGGCCCGGACTAAAGGTGGTCCCTGGCTACAAGGTGGTCCCAGGCTACAAGGGGGGGTCCCTGGCTACAAGGGGGGGGGCCTCTGACTAAAGGGGGTCCCTGGCTACAAGGGGGGTCCCTGGCTACAATGGGGCACGGACTAAAGGGGGCTCTCGCTACAATGGGGCCCTGGCTACAAGGGGGTCCCTGGCTACAATGGGGCCCTGACTAAAGGGGGTCCCTGGCTACAAGGGGGCCCTGACTAACGGGGGTCCCTGGCAACAAGGGAGTCCCTGGCTACAAGGGGGGCCTGACTAAAGGGGGTCCCAAGCTACAAGGGTGGTCCTGGCAACAAGGGGGGGGGCCTGACTACAAGGGGTGCCTGGCTACAAAGGGTCCTGGCTACAAGGGGAGTCCTGACTACAAGGGGGGACCTGACTACAGGGGGGGGGCCCTGGCTCCACGGGGGGGCCCTGACTATCCAGGGGGTCCCTGGCTATAAAGGGGGGGTCCCTGACTACAAGGGGGCCCTGGCTACAAGGGGGGGGGGCCCTGACTAAAGGGGGTCCCTGGCTACAAGGGGGGCCCAGACAAAAGGGGGTCCCTGGCTACAAGGGGGGTCCCTATCTACAAGGGGGGCCTGGCTACAATGGGGCCTGACTAAAGGGGGCCCTGGCTACAATGGGGCCCTGACTAAAGGGGGTCCCTGGCTACAATGGGGCCCTGGCTACAAGGGGGTCCCTGGCTACAATGGGGCCCTGACTAAAAGGGGTCCCTGGCTACAAGCGGGCCCTGACTAAAAGGGGTCCCTGGCTACAATGGAGCCCTGACTAAAGGGGGTCCCTGGCTACAAGGGGTCCCTGGCTACAAGGGGGGCCCTGACTAAAGGGGGTCCCTAGCTACAAGGGGGGCCCTGGCTACAAGGGGGGGGGGGCCTGACTACAAGGGGTCCCTGGCTACAAGGCGGTCCCTGGCTACACGGGGTCCCTGGCTACCATGGGGTCCCAGGTTTCAAAGAGGGCCCCGGCTAAAAAGGGGTCCCTGGCTACACGGGGGGACCTGACTACAAGGGGGGACCTGACTACAAGGGGGTTACCAGACAACAATCGGGGTCCCTGGCTACAAGGGGGGTCCCTGACTACAGGGGGGTCCCTGGCTACAAGGGGGGATCCCAGGCAACAAGGGGGGGCCCTGGCTACAAGGGGGGGCCCTGGCTACACGGGGGGGCCCTGGCTACAAGGGGGGTCCCTGGCTACAACGGGGGTCCATGACTACAAGGGGGGTCCCTGGCTACAAAGGGGACACTGGCTACAAGGGGGGCCCTGACTACAAAAGGGGCCCTCACTACAAGGGGGCAGGGCTACAAAGGGGGTCCCTGGCTACAAAGGGGGTCCTGGCTACAAAAGGGGGCCCCTGGCGACAACAGGGGGCCCCTGACTACCAGCGGGCCCCTGACTACAAGCGGGTCCCTGACTACAAAGGGGGCCCTGACTACAACGGGGTGCCCTGACTACAAAGGGGGCCCCTGGCTACCTAAAGGGGGCCCTGACTACAAGGGGGGCCCTGCCTACCTACAGGGGGGCCCTGACTACAATGGGTCCTGGCTACCTAAAGGGACGCTTTGACTACCTACAGGGCGGCCCTGACTACAAAGGGGGCCCTAGCTACCTAAATACTAAAGGGGCCCTGACTACCTACCCAGTAGCTACAGGGGGGGCCCTGACTTCCTGCACACTACCTAAAGGAGACCCCTATCTACCTGTATGCTATCTAAAGGAGACCCCTAACTGCCTGCGAACTACCTAAGAGGCCTTAACTGCCTGTATACTACTTCATGGGAAGACCTAACTGCATGTATACTACCTAAAGGGGGTCCCTAACTGCTTGCAGCCTATATAAAGGGGACCCTAACTACCTACAGCTTACCTAACTGGGAGAAACCACCTACCTACAGACTGGGGCCTTGCCTATTTGCCTACCTACCTAGGGTCTTGTCTACCTACCTGGTAATATAATTGAGAGGGAAGCAGCCCATAGTTGTAGCATTATCTCCAGAGGGTTAGTCCTCTCCCCACCCTCCAACCTCTTAGGATCTAGGCGTCTAAGTTATGGCTTGTACCCGCTCTCCCACCCCTGGGAAGTTTGTACAGAGGTGGGAATAGATAAAGAGGTGCTGGAAAATTGGGGATTCTAAGATATTTGTGTGTAATTTCTGCAGGGATGAGCTGTGGCCGGGAAAAGTCATCATGATGGTGCGGAACTGATGCAGACAGAAAGGGAATAAGAACAACTCAAGGAGACGGAACGACTCATCAGATAGGGTATCACGGTGAGTCTGATTTTACTCTATATTGGATCAGTGCTGTATTCACTGTAATGGGATGTGACTGAGCTGGTGTCGGAGCACTATCGTGGTCGCCTATGGCGTGTTGTAGTTATACTGAGCTGTGTCTGACCTCTATGTGGTCTCTATATGGCAGTGCTGTAGGTTATACCTGAGCTGGTGTCTGACCTCTATGTGGTCTCTATATGGCGGTGTTGTATGTGATACCTGAGCTGGTGCCTGACCTCTATGTGGTTTCTATATGGAGGTGTTGTAGGTTAGAGCTGAGCTGGTGTCTGACCTCTATGTGGTCTCTATATGGCAGTCTTGTAGGTTTATACTGAGCTGGTGTCAGATCTCTATGCTGTGTTGTGGGTTATATCTGAGCTGGTGTCTGACCTCTTTGTGGTCTCTATATGGTAGTGTTGTAGGTTATACCTGAGCTGGTGTCAGATCTCTATGCTGTGTTGTAGGTTATACCTGAGCTGGTGTCTGACCTCTATGTGGTCTCTATATGGTGGTGTTGTAGGTTATACCTGAGCTGGTGTCTGACCTCTATGTGGTCTCTATATGGCAGTGTTGTAGGTTATATCTGAGCTGGTGTCTGACCTCTATGTGGTCTCTATATGGCGGTGTTGTAGGTTATACCTGAGCTGGTGTCTGACCTCTATGTGGTCTATATATGGCAGTGTTGTAGGTTATACCTGAGCTGGTGTCTGACCTCTATGTGGTCTCTATATGGTGGTGTTGTAGGTTATACCTGAGCTGGTGTCTGACCTCTATGTGGTCTCTATATGGTGGTGTTGTAGGTTATTCCTGAGCTGGTGTCTGACCTCTATGTGGTCTCTATATGGCGGTGTTGTAGGTTATACCTGAGCTGGTGTCTGACCTCTATGTGGTCTCTATATGGCGGTGTTGTAGGTTATATCGGCACCGGTATAATGCCAGCGTACATGTGTCCCTGATTGACCCTGTGATAGGAGTTAGACTTTTACTTTCTTGCTGGTGTTTATTTTAGAAGGTGGTGAGGTGCGTGACCAAGGGAAACATGGTGGGGGATATTGTATGTGGGTGGAGGGGGATATTGTATGTGGGTGGAGGGGGATATTGTATGTGGGTGGAGGGGATACTGTATGTGGGTGGAGGGGGGATATTGTATGTGGGTGGAGGGGATATTGTATGTGGGTGGAGGGGGATATTGTATGTGGGTGGAGGGGGATATTGTATGTGGGTGGAGGGGGATATTGTATGTGGGTGGAGGGGATATTGTATGTGGGTGGAGGGGATATTGTATGTGGGTGGAGGGGGATATTGTATGTGGGTGGAGGGGGATATTGTATGTGGGTGGAGAGGGATAGTGTATGTGGGGGAAGGGGATATTGTATGTGGGTGGAGGGGGATATTGTATGCGGGTGGAGGGGGATATGGATGGAGCTACTTAGCCCTGTGTCTATGATATGTGAGGCAGACAGATATGTGACTTTCTTGCTATTGTACTACACACTATAGTTCTGTTTTACACACTGTATTATGTGGTAAAATGGGCGCGATTATGTTCGAGAGGCCGGTAATATTTTCATGTACAGTAGGGTGGGCCCCCGAAGATCAACTCCCCTGTGGGCCCCAGAACCCCCAGTCCGACACTGGATAGGACACATACATAATTAAATCTGTAAAGCAAGGAACTGAGGGTTCTGTCTGGTGAGGAGTCAGATTTGTTCAAATATGGGGTGTATGTACATACAATTAGATGTAGATGCACTACATAGACCTTACCCCTATAATAAAGTGAAAATAGTGGCACTATACAGTTTGCATAGATAATGCTGCTATACTGGACACACTATGCCACCATACAGTGCACATACAGTAAATAATACTACCATCAGATACATTATACATTACTATTGTCAACATATAGTGCACCTAAGTAACGCTACCATAGCAAACAGTTAAAGGGGTTGTCTCAACTCAAAGTTTCATAGGATGCATGAATGAAATAATGCTGCTTTGCTCTGTCACTTCCTGGTCAAGCTGTCTGTAATTAGCATATGAGCTCCGTGTATTCAGACTTCTGCTAATTAGATAAATCTCATGCTGTCAGGACCAGGAAAGCTTCTGAGGTAAAGTAAACAGCAGAAATTACTGTCTCTTGTCTGAAAGATCAGATAACAAACAAGCTCTCACTGTCCGAAGTTCTGTGCTGAGACTTGTGTGATGACGCTACTCCCTGCTATCAGATAGAACAAACAGCAGGGGGGGGAGAAGTACACAGGTCGGTCATTTGGGGAACCAGAGAGAGCACAGAAGGTGATAAAATCACTTGTAGCTCCGTAACAAAAAAAAATTAACACAATATAGTTGGAAAATGTCTTCATTTAGTGTTCCCTACATCTTGAAAGCTAATCTTTGTAGCGAGACAACCCCTTTAATTTTACTACAGTATAACATACACTAATAGCCAGAATAACACATTAATAGCACTTCTTAAGACAGCCAAAATTCTACATAAGAAATAGAACCAGTGACAGAAACAGTGCTTACTATGTGCGAGCATACTGTAGTGTTATCATCCATGGTGGTCTCGGGCAGAAAAGAGGTTACTGGACATATTACTACTGGTATAGGGTGATACGTAGGTTAAAGTGTTACTATCATTGAAAAAAAAAAATCGGTCCAAAATCATGTGCTGATTAATTTAAATCTTAATTTAGATCTTTGTATCTTCATTAGGTTAGAGTGTATTTGTCTCCGTCACACAGTAACATTTACATGTTGAAATTCTTGCTCCTTTTGAACAGCTCTTTGCATGCAAATCTATATAGCTCCCATTGAAGTCTATAGAATTTATTTAAATGTACTGTATATACAGAAAACTCTAGCTAGTGGCCGCTGCCAGTAGAAAGCCTGTGTCAAGGATAAGGAGTTTAGAAGGGGGAAATTGGATCCCATAACCCCTCCCCTCTCCTTTTGCATATGCCCCTGATGCGATTTCTAATAAATTAAAGGGGTAGGTGGAGAACTATTTCAAGCAGCTTGCCCCATGAGATCTACTTGTTGGAAATCCTGTATGTCTAACATGCTGATATTTAAGGTAAAGTGTAACATATACTTTAAGATGTACAAAGTGATGCTACTCATTACACGCCATTGTGATCTTTCTGACATGTCATTAAAAGGGCATCTTTCCCATGATGCTTCAGAGCTACTTCCAATTTTTCTAAAGTTTTGTTGGACCCTGCATTACATGTAATATTTGATAAAACAGAGGTCTCCAAGCAATGGATCTTTAGCAGTTGTCAAACATGATCTGCATGCTGGGAGCTGTAGTTCTGCAACAACTCCTGAAAAACCACGGTTCTTTACAGTGCTGTAAATCTACAAGTGGTTGCGGTCAGCCTTGTCTTACACTGTCCATATGAATCTAGTCTGAAATAAAATACATAGTGTAGTAACATAAAAAGAAAAAAATTGGACAGGGCTGTGTGTATTTCTTTGTCTGCTGCTAACATCCGAGCATTCAGCAGCATTTGAAAACTCTGGATCTGAGCCACAATCCATCTGTGTCTGATCTTTTTTATAGCTGCCAAGAATAAAGCTGGAGAAACAGGCTCACAGTCTGGAAAGATACATAAGCTCCCCACAAACCCGCTGAGGACAAGTGTAAGTCAGAGACAATAAGAGAAGGTCAATGTCAGTCTTTCTTCACGGAGTGGCCCGACTGCTGTTATGAATGATAGAATTGGGGTTCACTGAGATTGAAAGAGACAGAGAGTAACGGGGCCGTCTACAGAAAAACACTAATCAGCCACAACATTTAAACTTTTAAAGAATTTGTCCACTAAAAAATATTACATGACATTGGGGCCATGATGGGAAAAAAAGAAAAAAACTTAGTTCTTATCCACCTGTTCTCTGGTGCTGCCACTCCGGAACTCGCCAGTGATCCGCTTCTCTTATTTTCTGGGTTCTTGTCCTGACAGAGGAAAGGCTCGTGCTCCATTCATTTATGAAAACCTGGAAGTGAAGAAAAGCAGAGCTCTACAGCAGCAGGGGTCAGGTAGCTAGCTATCATTTATTTATTTTTTTTGCCCAGGTTGGCCCCAATGTCAAATCATTTTTTTAGCAGACTATCCCTTAGCATTAAAACTTAATATTGTGTAGGTCCCTTTTGGCCACCAAAACATCTGTGATTCTTTACAGCATGGACTCCCCAAGACCTGTGCAGGTATTCTGTGGATTCTGGCACCAAGATGGCAGCACCAGATCCTTTAACGTCTGTAAGTTGTGAAGCGAGATTTCCAATGTGTCGGCCTGGAGTCAGTAATTTCCTTATCAAACAGTAGGTGGCACCAGAACACCAGGAGAAGGGAAAGGAAGATAAAAATCCCTGGAAAAGGGGAAAGAGGAGTCAGTCGGAGAGAGCTGTTAGGGCAGAGACAGTTGAGTGAGATCTGTGCACCTGATAGTGGAAGACTGAAAGAAACTGATTTCAGACAGGCAACCAGAAGAAACTCTGGGAGACGCTGGCCTTGGAGAGGAGAGAGTTGGTTTGCCGTGAGCAGACTATGTGTAGATGGAGAGGGAGACTCCTGTCCCACCGAAGATCATGTCAAGAGTAGCTCGGTGCAACAAGCAACACAAGGAGATGCAAAAGACTGCGGCCTGAACTCTGAATACCATTGATTGGTTTCTAGTTTGCTATTAATGTTTTAATAAATCTTGAAAAGATCACTGGTCGATTCTGTTATGCCTCTTGGTTATTACACGTGGATCAGACTTTTTTTTTTAGCATATCCAACAAATGCTTGATCAGATTGAGATCTGTTGAAATTAGACACTTTTTGCACTATGACCAAGAGGAAGTGGTCTAACTACTTTAGAAGCAACCTTAGCCTCTGCCACGGGGCGCATGGCTTCAGAGGGCCTGGTCACCCAGCTCTACTCACCATCTCCTGGAGGTGATAGTCAGTGTTAGAACTGAGTGGGTGGTAGAGCAAGTGGTGCTCATTATGCTGAAAGGGAAGGGAGCCCAGTCATAAAGTTGGGAAAGTGTATTACTCCAGAGGAGGCGTGGTGCTGTGATGGTGATGTGTTGTTGAAGAAGGTGAAAAGGTCCAAACACGGAACCCTATATTTATCAAGATACAGTGCTCACTAGAAAACAAATTTAGTCACAAAAAGGGGGTAGGCAGAAAGGACATATCTATACTTTCCACTAGTATATCCTAATAAACAGGCGGAGTATTCGCCCTGAAAAAGGGCAGCCCCACCTCTCGAAAACTCACCCTATTGTACCACTACACTATAGAGTGTCAGATACAATATAAAATAACCCCTTTTAAACTATGGAAAAGACACAAAGATACAAAAAGTAAGCAGGTTATCCAATTGTAAATATATTTTACTCCTGTTTATTCTAATAGGAACAATAAGTAAAAAAAAGATCTTACTATCCTCATACATGATGTATCCAATTCCCGACGAGTTTCTCCCTCTTACATCCTTGAGGGTTCATCAGGGGAACAGCAAAGAAAATCCATAGATGGTGGTTTAAAGATGGGCACTAGTTGGTGTGAGAAAGATGTGTCTCACTCAAACTTTTCTCGTAGGGAGTCATTACTACAAACAGCAGTTGACAAGTACAAATATAACATCAAAGAACGCAAACATAAACAATATACTTGGGACTTAAGAGTAGTGTTTCTACCACTAGCAACAGGCACCGGTATCCTAGAGGAGGACAATACAGAAGGAGGGGAAGATTTCCTAGGAGAGGGAATCAAGAGAGAGGATCATGGAGAAGGGAGACAGGATATCAACAAGACAATATAAAGACAGGGAAGACAATATAAAGACAGGGAATTCAACAAATTCAAATTTAATGTCTTCTTCAAATTCTCTGTCCTCGTCCTCTTCCTCTGGAGCACTTCCTGTTTTAGAACAGGCAGAGGGACCCCCTTACACTCTGAGGGTGAAAGAACCGGAACCAAAGAAAAAAGCAGGGAGAAAGAAAACCAAGTTATTAATTTAAGCCATAGGGTCTTGACTCAGGAGGAACTTAGTGTTTTGTCAAAAGGCCTGTCTTTTGTTCCCACTTCCAGGTACAAGGATTTTGATTAGAGATCTTAATTCATTCGTGAGAAAAATTAAATGGAAAAAATTCTTTAGGAATAGGGATCTCCAATTATGTGATAAATTAGATTTATCAAGGGAAGATCTCCCCAGCATGAGAATTCTAACACAACTGCTAGAAGAGGGAACAATAGAGAAAACTAGTGGCTATACAGATTTACGACCTAGAAGTACACGGTTCCCACCGCCACAGGCGACTCCTGAAATTAACATATTTTTGAGACTGGTCACCAGGGATCTTGAGCAATTAGCTAAGAAACGTAATTGATCTGAGGTTACGAATAATGTAACTGCTGGTGAAGTGAAGGCATTACTGGCATTGGAGTCTAACCCTAATTTGATCATCATGCCCTCAGACAAAGGGGGGAACATTGTCCTGTTAAATCATGAAAAATATACAACGATGTGCCTAAAACTGCTGGATGACCGTACGAACTATGTTATACTATCTAGGGACCCCACTGAGATGTTCCTTAAAGAACTAGAGGAGATAGTAATAATTGGGGTAGATGAGGGTCTCCCTTCGAGTGAAGAAGCCCGTTTCATCTTGCCATCTAATCCACAAATTGCCACATTTTATGCATTACCACACAATTCATAAGGGGATTACCCCCCTAAAAGGACGCCCCATTGTGTCAGGTGTTGGGGTCACTGACACAGAATATAGGAATTTATCTGGACAAGATTCTAAATGAGTTTGTGATATCTCTTCTTTCCTATCTGAGAGATACTTCAGATTTATTGAAAAAATTGGAAGGAGTCTCATTGGATAAAACTGTCAGATTGGCCTCAGTGGATGTGGAAGCCCTTTATAGCAGCATTCCACACCACTGGGGCCTAAGTATGCGGGGTAATCAACATCAACCACATAATCTGCTTGTCCTCAAATTACTGGAGTTCACTCTCACCCATAACTTGTTTATCTTCGGACCCAGGATCTTCCACCAGCCCAGGGGCACAGCGATGGGGAGCCCATTTGCTCCCTCGTACGCAAATTTGTTCCTGGGCTGATGGGAGAAATTCCTGGTGTTCGGAGAAGAATTGAAGTCACATACATCTAAAGTTTTGTTGTGGGTGAGATTCATAGATGACGTCTTCGTGCTGTGGCAGGGCACGGAGGCGTCATTTGAATCCTTCATAGGGGTCCTTAATAATAATTAACTGGGACTCAAGTTCACATTGAGATTCATAGTTCAGAAAGCTCTTTCCTTGATTTAAAAATCTTCAAGGACTCCTTGGGTTATCTACAGACATTGACATTTCACAACGAAACAGCTACCAACAGCCTTTTAAGATGGGAAAGCCACCTTCCTGTGAGACTCAAGGAATGGATCCCTAAGGGACAATATCTACGCGTAAGACGCAATTGCTCGAGAATCGAGGACTGCTACAGACAGGCTGATGAATTGAAAGACAAATTTGTGGCGATGAGTTACCCCATGGCAACACTTAGACCTGCCTTTAAGAATGCTTTAGAACAAAATCGTATTTCACTTTTACATGGGAACCCTATGAAGTCGAGTACAGATGAATCTCCACCTAGAATTATTGGTACATTTGATAATAAAAGTAATGAAGTCAGGGACATCATCACCAAATACTGGGACATTTTACGCTCGGATAGGGATCTTGAAGATGTCCTATCACCTAATCCACTCATCACGTACAGAAAAGGGAGATCAATCCGCGACAGGGTGGTTCATAGTCACTATACCTCTCCGACTGGCAAAACTTCATGGTTGGAAAGGAAACCAATCGGAATGCATAAATGTGGCAAATGTGTTGTTTGTCCTTATGTCTCAAACACTAAGGAGTTCAAAAGTGAAGTCACGGGTCAATCATTCCAGTTACGTGATTTTTTAAACTGTCAAACGAAGGGTGTCATCTATTTGTGTACTTGTCATTGCAGGAAACAATATGTAGGTAAAACTATTAGACAGTTTAAAGTTAGAGTAGGAGAACATTTGGGTGACATTAAAAATCATTGTGACACGTCACTAGCGAGACACATATGGGACATACATGATGGCAATTACACTGCATATACTTTATATGTATTGAAAAAATCAATCTAACCTCGAGAAAGGGGAACCTGGATAAGTGTCTTTTACAAAAAGAGACGGAGTGGACATATAGATTGAAAACTCTGCAATCTAGCGGACTTAAAGGGTTTGTCTCACTACATTGATTCGTCCTGTTTTCTTGGTTTTATTTTGAATTCAGGGGCGTGTTTACTGGCTTCTACTAGGCTGCAGTAGAAGCCAGGTCTGTAGCTATAGCAGCCAGTGCTGGTAGCCTATAATGAGAGATCAAACAGGTCTGTAGCTATAGTGACCTGAGGAGCTGATGCAGCCCATACAAGAGGGGATATCTCAGAATAGGTAGGACACTGTTAATGGACACATATTGCAAAGTGACTTGTTTTTGCAAGATCTTTAACATAAAAAGCAATCTTTGTAGTGAGACAACCCCTTTAATGAGATGCTATATTTTGGCTGTTTTATTTGATTTTGGTTTTGTGTGGGTGTCACTCATTTTTTATGGTCTATTAGGACATGATTCGCCCAGTGACCTATTTGTTATCTTGGGTATCATTTAATTGTATATATATTTTATATATATATATATATATATATATATATATATATTATATATATATATATATATATATATATATATATATATATATATTAAAATTTTTGTTCTTCATTTTGCCTCTCTGAAAACCCTTGTTTTTATATCTTGTTTCTATTTTTGTATATCTTCAAGATCACGAGACATGTATTGTACATCTGTGTTGGCTACCTAACTGTTGATTGTATATTGTTGAACATTCTTTATATATCTGTGTATTAGGTGGGGTACACTGATTATACTGCTATTCTATTAGCATGAACATTATGTAGGTGTACAATAGAATTTTTATTATTTGTGCATATTTCTATGGTGATATCAAGTACATAATAAAGATGTTTGATTGCGCATGCGTAGCATAACATTACCTACATATGTAGTGCAGCTTACACCCACCGGCAGTTTCATGAATTTAATACGCGCATGCACAAGGTGTCCTGGTAAAGTTTAAACATTGGTTGGTCACGCAGCGACGGGACCTGGATTGTCACATCGAATATGGTCATCTAGCTGACGCTATTCCAGGCTTCACCCGATTGGTTATTCAATATGCGAACGGCGCAAGCACGGGGTATCTGGCACTCTCGCGATATAACGGACACTATTTATACTTCTTTTATATAAACATGTGGTATGCCTGCAATGTTTGTGGGCGTGTTTAGGGACAGGTACGTGTATATATTTATTCTGATTGGCGAGTGAAACTGTCCGTTATGTTTTTTTAACAAATGGATGCCGATTCATTTCCTTTACTCCTGAAGCCCCGCCCCTTTTGAAGGCGTGACTGAAGAGCGCGCAGATATTTAAAGGGAGATGAGAGGCAGTTTGAGTGAGACACATCTATCTCCCACCATCTGGTGCCCATCTTTAACCACCAACATTGATTTTCCTGATACAGTTTTACCCACTGATGACACCCTCAAGAAATGTAAGAGGGAGAAAACGGCATCGTGGGAATTGGATTCTCAATGTATGAGATAACCGTAAGATCTTTTTTTGTCTTATGGTTCCTATTAGTATAAACAGGAGTAAAATATGTTTACAATTGGATACCCTGCTTATTTTTTGTCTCAATCTTTTGTGTCTTTTCCACATAGTTTAAAATGGGTTATTTTATATTCTGTACCTGACTACTCTTTAGTGTAGTGGTACAATAGGGTGAGAATTCAAGAGTTGGGGCCTCCCTTTTTCAGGGCGAATACTCCGCCTGTTTGTTAGGATTTACTAGTGGAAAGTATAGATATGTCCTTCCTGCCTACCCCCTTTTTTTGTGACTAAATTTGGTTTCTAGTGAGCACTGTGTCTTGATAAATATAGGGTTATAAAAGTTATATTTTAGGATAGGGTTGAAATATTTTTGTAATTTTTTGTATGGGTGTTAACCCTTTGAGGTAATCTGTGTCACTCAGAGAGTGCAGTGGGCCCAGACTGCCACCCAGCCCCACTGTGCCTTGCTACTTGGCGTCTGCTGCCCCCCCCCCCTAAAAAGAAATGGCAGAACCCCAACTGGACGACAGTCCCTACGTGCTAGAAAGTGCAGAGCCGTCAGGGACAAACGCAATGGTCCAAAAAACGTCCGAGTCGGTAACTAGGTCCAAGAACGCCAACGGCCATCAAACAGAATCTCGAGAATAAACAGGAAACACAGCCTAGGTTCATACACGATCATGAACGAAGTACATAATCGAGGACAAAAACAAAGACCAAGGCAAGCCGAGGTCAAAACAGAAGGAAGCAATAACAAAACTCACAAGGAAATCAACAGGGGAAACCTATCACAGGAATTAAGCCTGACGAGGGACTTGACAGCCAGTTTAAATAGTTTTCCTAGAGGACTCAAACCGCCCAGCAGGCTGATTGGTGCGGTGTCCGGTGCCACTAGATTGGAACCTGACCAGCCACAATAACCCCTTGTTTGGAGAGACTGCAGAGCATTTCACTCCTGAGCTCCAAAGCAGCAGACCTCTCCAGGGCGTTGGGGTCCAGAGTAGAGTATGTATCTAAAACCCTTACTGGGCGTTGGTCGCCATTAAACAAGAAGCTGCCTGCCTGGAACGTATGAGACAGTACCCCCCCCCCTTTTAGGATGAGACCACATCCGTACCTGTATACACATCTCACCCCCCGCGACATAAATAATTCCCCCTTCCCGGTTTGGGTTTCTCTGGATGAGTCTCGTGGAATTCCTAAATGAAGGGCTTGCATGTAATAATAGATCTAGCAGGACAACCCACGACCCTCTCGCCTTCGAAGGACCATAATCCCTTCCAGGGCACTAGGTACTGTAACGAGTTTTGCACTCTAAACGAGGACCAGGATTCTGAGCAACCTCATACTCCAACTCCCCTTAACCTTCAGCTGGAAGGAGGAGGTTTGAGAGTTGAATAACCCGAAATGTCACTATCTCTTTCAGGAGAGAGCAGTGGAAATACGATTTAAGTCACACGGAAACCTAGAGAGGTAACACTTTAGGCGGTACGTCACGAAGGATTCCTTCCGAGCATCCAAAATATATATGGTGACCCACAAAGCGCGTGCCACCTAACCCAAGGAGAACCTTTAGAACGAAATTGTCGTAGGTATGACCAACCACATAGACCCTTATCCCCAACATTAAACCTCAAACAAAACGTCTCTATTACTATCTCCAGCTATGGACTCTGGCAATCACCAAGTTCTTCTGAACTTGGCGCCGACTAGTGTCACAGAATCGTTAAAGAGAATAGCATCCACCCCACGCCGAACTATGATGAGTGTACTAGAGGGTGGCGAAGCCATAGTTTGCAGAACAAAAAAATGCGAAAACACCAGACTAGCTACAAATCCTGATTATTTATCTGCGGAACTCGAACCAAAGGTAAGTATTATAACTAAGTCTCCTGCTGATTACGGAAGATAAACACCGGAGTTATTCAGCGTAACCCGTTTGATTTCACTCTCATCCTTCTGTCCATTAGTCATACAGGAGAAAAGGCAGAGGAGAAGGACAGGGAGATAGCCAAATCCTTACAAAAACAGCCTCTCACATAAACAGGAGACAAACTGAAACTCCTCTGACAGACAACAATATTCTCGGGTAAATCCATGACAGTTTAATGATATGTTTGATAAAAAACCGTCGGCCAAGCCTTTGGAACGACGTTAATGTCTTTCATTAATGGAATCAGATGGCACATCTTAGCTAAAATGGAATACAACAACCACCCAAATGACATCTTACACCCCAGAGGTAGTGAAGATCAGTCATAACATCCATAATAGATAGTGAGGTCCATTCGGCCGAATCCCCGGTATAGCAGAGGGTCAAAGATTCCACCAGAGGCCGAGTTTCTGTGAAACCTTTGCCCGCGCACAGATTTCGCAGGCTGTCACATAGGCCCCCACATCACGAGACAAAGATGGCCACCAATAATTTCGGGAATTTAAGTTCCTATAGTGCCGCAGACACTCCGGGATTTCCACATAATACAATCTAATGTAACATCTTTTTAATAAACTAACCGAAAACTGGTGGGGACAAAAGACTTTAGAAACGGGTACCATCAACAGGTCTCATTCATCCTGGTGGGTTCTTGATCTCATGGCCAAGTTGTGGTGAAATAGCTGATGACCACTCGTCTCTTTATGGGTAAAATGAACTCCTGACAATCCCGAGATGAGTGAATGGCACAGAACATCTTGACAATGCGTCAGCCTTTAACATTCTTTAGAACCTGAGGTACTATAGTAACCACGAAGTTAAAAGCTAGTGAAAATAATGCCCAACCGTGCCTTACGAGGGTTTTAAACCGTCTTAGCACTAGCTCAAAAAAGTCAGTTCTTATGGTCAGCTTAGGTATCGGACTTGGTGTTGTGCACCTTCGAGGAATGTGGTTCCATTCCTCGAAGGCCCCCTTCAATTTCCAAACAATTCTCGGTCTCAACAACCATAAATTCCTCTCTGGCGGGGGAGAATTGTACGAGAGAAGAAGGCACATAAGGCAGAGATTATGTCAACCAGAGACAGCTGACCCCTTCGAGACAGAACTAGCCCTACTCCAAACTCAGAAGTCATCTACATCCACCACGAAAGGGCTTGAATAGTCAGCTTGAACACCAGCACCGTGCTGCGACAAAAACACTCGCTATAAGTATCTCGAACTCCTCTAAGGCTCTCGTGTTGCCACTTACTGATATCTGCTACCCATTTTAGCATATCAGTCAATGTCCGGATACTGAGCAACAAGAAAAAATTTCGACTAAATTTCCGATAATAAGTAACGAAACCTAGAACCGCTGTATAGTGCTTTCAGGGAGAAAGGACGAACCCAATCAAGAATTGCCTGGAACTCCCGGGATCCATCAGCGTAATAAGTTAGGCTTTAAAATATATTCCCCAGAGAAAGTTTCCTACCTGAACCCCGAAAACACATTCATACTTAAGTTTGAAAAAAATAAACTATTGACCTCTGCAAAATCATGCAGACCTTCCACCATGTTTCACGTGCGAAGCCACGTTCCTGCGAGTAAATTAAAATGTCATCCAGATACATGACCAATACAACAGAACCAAATAAGTTTCTTTCGGAAAACATACATCATTACAAGGTTCGGAAGACCGCGGGAGCATATGCATCAACCCAATAAGGCATAACAAGGTATAACAAAATGACCTTTCCCGAGGGTATAAAAGCTGTCTTCCATTCGTCCACCCTCTTTAATCCGAATAAGGTTTATAAGTCCCCTCTCAGTCCAATTTTGAAAACCACTTTGGCTCCCAGAATCTGACTAAACAATCTGGAATTAACAGGTAAGGGTTTGTTTTGTTTTATATAACACGTTACCTTGTTACAGCTTTCCCGGTTAGTCCAATACAATGGACGAGGCTACCATCTGTTTTTCTTAATTAAAAAGAACCCCGCACTGCCAACGTCCGGCAATCCACCCCCATCAACACACACCCCCAACCCCACCCATAGGGGATACAGAAGGTTTGGATAATGACCCTTCTTAGACTTTCTGCTATATACTGCTTCCATACAAGACTTTCAGGACCCAGACAGATGTATATACCTGCCTTTGGGAAATCAATCCTCACCCCCGCAATAGTTCAGATATGCCAAACAATAGGCCTAAGCGAGGTAACTGCTCAGATAGTGGAGTCTTGGAAACACCAACAAAGCTAAGTCTCGAATAAAGGCAACGAATCCGCTCCTACTTCCATAATACCAACAATTACTGGGATACATTTATTACGCACTGCTTACCCCACCTGACTATTCTCGCAGACTTCCATCAATCACTGGTTGGTGTTATTTAAGCAGGGCAGGCCCTAACACCAGCATCAGCAGTCGGCAAGCCACCATGATAAACAGAGTACACATCTCCGTATTCATAGATCCTACCAGCATCTCAAGCTCAGGAGAGCAATGTTGGAATCCTCCCCATGAGGCAACGGGTAAGAATACTATCGTCAATAACATGCACAGAATCTGATAGGGACCTCCAGAGAATTGGCCCAAACGCTTACCAAATGATGCAGCCCAATCGAATTATAGGCCGACCGAATCCATCAAGGCACTCCCAAACCAGACCGGAAAGATATGGAAATCTTAACTCGAAGCAATAATTTTCATTTCGACACCATAGGAAATACCTGATCGCCTAGGTGACCTTCCCAACGAGTCATCCTAGGCGTTGAAGTTTTCCGTCTGGGCCTTTCTTCTTGGGAACACTCACGTGATGAGTGACCTCTCCGCCGCAGTAGTAGCAGGTCCTAGATGCCGGCAAGATGTCCTAGCGGTCCATGAACGCTGCCCCAGAAGAGCCCCTATCTGCATGGTGCTCCTCCTAAGGGCTCTCCGCTCCGCTGGTTCAGCAGAGAGGTGGTGGCAAGCCGAGCATCAAGTGGAAGCGGGGCAACGGGGTAAGTGGACTCTTCTCCCGACTCTCTCCCTAAAACCAACTGTCCAACTGTACCGCCAGAGCCATGTGCATCAACCCATCTGCCAGTAGTTGTAAGCCACCTATAAGTCCTTCACATGTCGGATCTTAGCCCCCAATCTAAACTGGCCCAAAGGAGAAGGACTGGGTCATTCCACCCTGATGGACCACACCAACGCCGAATTCCCTGAATAAGAACAATACTCTTCTCTACTTGTCCTCTTGCCGCTGTTTTAACGAGGTGAGCAGACACGTCCACTGCCTCCCCAATTTCGAGGATCGTCAAAAAGATAACCCCAAGAGTCAAAAGAATTGGTCCACAGAAGACAACTCGGGCGAGTCAGGGGATAAAGAAACACCCACTCCGAGGGGGCCCGAGAAGGGGTAAATAATTCCCACTCCTGTTCCTATTCCCCGAGGGCTGGGCGGGGGACAAAAAAAAACCGGGGAAAAACCCCCCTTAAACTTTAAACCCCTCCTGTCACCCGGGAAATTTTCGGGGAACTTATATGGGGTTCCACAACAGGGAAAGGGGGTGCCGAGGGGGGGACCCCGGTAGGTCTCCCCGCTGCGAACTCTAGCGCAAGATCCTGGCCAACCGTGACCCCTCATCGCTCTACCAATGCTCATGGGGTTTTAAGTCTTGGGGAGCAGTTTCGTCGGCCTGTGATACTGTCACTCAGAGAGGTGCATTGGGCCCTGACTGCCACCCACCCACTGTCCCCGCCTACTTGGCCGGGTGCCCTAGATGGGAAACCCCCACGGACGACAGTCCCTACCCGCTAAGTCAGGGCCTCAGGGAAAACACAAGGCAAAACGCCCGAGTCTAACGTCAAGAACCCAAACCAAAAAAAAGAATAACAAGAATAACCCGGAAACACCGAGGCATACACGGGGAACAAAGTACATAAACGAGGACAAAACGGGTCAAGGGAACCGAGGTCAATAACAAGAAGCAAATCAAAACTCACAAGGAAACAACAGGGAAACCTATCACAGCAAAGCCCGAAGGGCGACCTTTAAAAAATTTTTCATGGCACCCCCCACACTGATTGGTGCGTGTCCGGGCCCCCGATTGGCCTACCGCCACACCCCCTTTTTGGGAAGCCAGAGCGTCCTCCTGACTCCAAAAACACACTCTCCAGGGCGTGGGGCCCAAACCAGGTTTAACCCTTACTGGGCGTTGTCGCCCATAAACAGAAGGCTGCCTGCCTGGACGTATGACATCTTGATTTTTCTGTGATTTGTTATTGAAGAAGGTGACAGAGGAAAATAGTGGTATGAGGAAGAGGTGCTGCTGTAGAAAGTGAAGAAGAAGAATGAAGCTATAATTGGGAGAGGAAGATGTAGTACTGTAGAGGATAAAAGGTGCTGTCTAGAGGAGATATGGTGGTGCTCAAGATGAGGGAGAAGAATGGGATAGGAAAGAGGGGAATGTGGTGCTGCAGGGGTGAGGGTGGAGATTGTCCTTTGAGCAATGCTCTTTCTGGTGCTGTAAAGAGAACATGCAGTGCTGCAGGGAGGGATTGGTGGTGTTGTGTGGTAGGAGATGCAGTGCTGTGGAGGTAGAGGTGGGGCTGCGTTATAAGCGATGCAGTGCTGTGGAGGGGAGAGGTGGTGCTGTGTGGTGGGAAATGTAGTGCTGCAGGAAGGAAGAGCAGGTGCCATGTGGTAATAGATGCAGTGCTGCAGCAGAGAGCGGTAGTGCTGTGTGGTAGGAGATCCAGTGCTGTAGGGACAGAGAGGTGATGCTGTGTGGTAGGAAATGCAGGGACTATCAATTGTGACACTGTAAAAAATAATTGTTATAGTATAAAAGGTGATTAAAAAGTAGCATGTATCCCAAAGTTATACCAATAAAAAATAAACTTCAGGCTGCAAAAAACAAGCCATCACTCAGGTCTATAGACCAAACAGTAAAAAAGTAATCTCAGAAAATTTCAAATACAGCAAATAAAAAAAGTAAAAACTATAAATTTGGTATTGTTGAACCGACCTGCAGATGAAAATTAATGTCTCTTATCCTACACAGTGAACTCCATAATAATGAAGGCCCACCCAAAAAAGCAACAATTATGGTTTTTTTTTTAACATACCACCCCACAAAGAATTATACAGTACATTATATGGTATGGTAAATCGCACCATTAAAAAGTGCATCTTGTCCAACAAAAAAGCAATCCCTTATCTGTCTATATAGACAGAAAAATAAAAAAGTTATGGCTCTGAGAGTAGCTGAGCTCTTAATATATATGTTTATCTGATTTGGACAAGTTATAAGCAGAGGAAATACTAACCACACTCCTTAAAGGAGTTGTCGCACCATGTTGTCTCATGGAGCCACAGGAGGTTCATTTATGCCGTTTTCACTCTTCCTGGTTAGGCTGTGGGTGGTTCTGTAGCAGTGATTAGCATATCAGCTCTAAATTCCCATCTCTTCTACTTGCATTGACATGGGGGTGCGGAAAGGTAATCTATGGGAGGCAAGAAAGTTTTAAAAAAAAAAAATTT
>JAODAL010038180.1:0-39517 GCA_025379985.1 Phyllomedusa bahiana
TTATTATCCTTTATTGCTAATGTTGTAGGGCGGGTCTCGCTCAGCTGTACTTGGAAATTTCATTGTTTTCAATGGGAGTGGTTTCCAGGCTCATTCTTCACATAGGTTCCGGTTCCAGAGGTATGAACTGCACATATCAAACATTGATGACATATCCTACCAATATGACATTAATGTTTGATAGGGCGGGTCTCACTCGGCTGTACTCTGAAATCCCATTGGGAAGAGTTTCGACCACCTTTCCATTCAAAACAGAGCAGTTTCGGGGCTCATTCTAACAGACATTGATGGCAGATCCTATCGATCTGGGTATGTGGAAATAGAAATCCCAAACCCCATAGCCAAAAATCTGCGTTCTATGAACTACAACTCGTATTTTCTATTTAGGTCAATGGAAATGGTTTTCTTTGGTTTTCAATAAGTATCTACAAAAGAAGCACCATTTGGTAACTCTAGATGTGGGGCTTGGAAGAGCATCCATCTGATGAGAATGCGAAAAAACCCATGTTCTCTAAGGTGGCATGCAAATAGCCACTAATATGTAACATGTAGAAACCCTACTGTATCAGTCAAGACAATGTATTGGTAACCCTCTACTATGGCCAAATTTTTAGCATCCCCATAAGCAGCTCCACATGTTGTATGTGACCTCTGCAGCAATCACAGCACCTCGTAACCCCCATAGTCATGATCCTTGCTTTTCCAGTCCATGTATTTGTCATTCTGTTGATAATTAGAGCTTGGTTCGAGTCTTCGGTAATAAAAATATAAAGCAAATACAAGACTGGCTAATTAGAGTAATGCACTGCCATACTGAGCTATGTGATTTGGCACCACCAACCCCACTGACAGTTTGCAGTTGCTTTCTGAAATGTATGTTAGTAATTCTGTGACCGGCTATTTTGCTTTTAATTATCTTATTTTTCCAAACAAGCATATGGGTCATAACACTGCCAATAGCCGCTTGCTCTGTTCTCTGTCACCGATGAGACACAATGGAGACGGCGGTTTTCAGAGAGCTGCGTTAAGCCACCTTATTTTAATAAACAACATAATTTTCGAGCGGATTTGGATGTTAATGCTTTTTTTGATGCTGGTCCAAAGGTTGATAACAGTGAACACATTCAGAGAATGTCACACATTGCTTGGCTAAATAGGAGAAAAATATTCTCGGCCCATTGGCATAACGCACAGGGCAGGAGGCTGTAATAACGCTGGACTGTATTTTTCAGATTAACGAGCCAGACCTTGTACATGGTTCATAGCTCAGGATCTTCCCAAAGGAAATCTTGATATTTTCATGCTGGTACATCACTGACATGTACTACCTCTCCATACCAGATGTAGGCTTGCGATGCCACCTGAAAATGAGTACTTGGGTATACAGTGGGTACGGAAGTTTATTTTTTTGCTTATTAATGTACACTCTGCCCCACCCCATGTTGAAAGAAAAAAAACAGAAATGTCGATATTTTTGAAAATTTATTAAACAAGAAAAACTGAAATATCACATGGTCATAAGTATACAGACCCTTTGCTCAGTATTGAGTAGAAGCCCCTTTTGAGCTAGTACAGCCATGAGTCTTCTTGGGAATGATGCAACAAGTTTCTCACACCTGGATTTGGGGATCCTCTACCATTCTTCCTTGCAGATCCTCTCCAGTTCCCTCAGGTTGGATGGTGAATGTTGGTGGAAGCCATTTTCAAGTCTCTCCAGAGATGCTCAATTGGGTTTAGGTCAGGGCTCTGGCTGGGCCAGTCAATAATGGGCACAGAGTTGTTCTGAAGCTTTGTTATTTTAGCTGTGTGCTTAGGATCATTGTCTTCTTGGAAGATGGCCCAGTCTGAGGTCCAGAGCCCTTTGGAAGAGGTTTTCATCCAGGACATCTCTGTACTTGGCCGCATTCATCTTTCCTTTGATTGCAACTAGTCGTCCTGTCCCTGTAGCTGAAAAACACCCCCATAGCATGATGCTGCCACCACCATGTGTCACTGTTGGGACTGTATTGGGCAAGTGATGAGCAGGGCCTTGTTTTCTCCACTGCTTAGAATTAACACCAAAAAGTTCAATCTTTGTCTCATCAGAGCAAAGAATCTTATTTCTCATAGTCTGGGATCCTTCATGTGTTTTTTGCAAACTGTATGCGACTTCCATATGTCTTGCACTGAGGAGAGGCTTCCGTCTGCGACTTTCATACATCTTGCACTGAGGAGAGGCTTCCATTGGCCGCACTCTGCCATAAAGCCCCGACTGGTGGAGGCTGCAATGATAGTTGAATTTGTGGAACTTTCTCCCATCTCTCTACTGCATCTGTGGAGCTCAGCCACAGTGATCTTGGGGTTCTTCTTTACCTCTCTCACCAAGGCTCTTCTCCCATGATTGCTTAGTTTGGCTGGACGGTCAGGTCAATGAAGAGTTGTGGTCGTCCCAAGCTTCTTCCATTTAAGGATTATGGAGGCCACTGTGCTCTTAGGAACCTTGAGGGCTGCAGAAATTCTTTTGTAACCTTGGCCAGATCTGTGCCTTGCCACAATTTTGTCTCTGAGCTCCTTGGGCAGTTCCTTAGACCTCATGAATACTTTCCATACCCACTGTATACTTGGTGGTTGTAAGGAGACATTTACAAGACGAGTACAATTTACTTCTGCCATTGAAAAATTGTATTTAATGTGCTTATTGCATGTGGATTTAGGGTCGTTTTTTGGATTTGGTTTACTCACGGTTACCAGTCAGAAACGAATCCCATTCATGCCTATGTGATTTTGGAAGTAGATCTGCATTAAAAAACCACATACAAATGTTTTGGGAGCAGGAGGTCTTTAGCCATCCCCATTGACACCAATAGTAAATTTCCACGTGTTTTCTGCAAGGAATACGACCAAAGAATGAACATATCCAACACTTTGTTTTTTACCGTGAGTTGGTTTTCAAAACTAACAGTCCAGAATCCGCATTGTATGAACTGAAACTCATATTTTCTATTGAGGTCAATGGGATTGGTTTTCTTTTGGTTTTCTAGTCGGAATCACTGTTGTGTGGACAAAGTCTACTGCTTCGGTCCTTCTGGGACCAATTTCATCCAAAATTTGTAGGATACCAGAGCTGCTTCACCTAAGTTTCTGTGAAAGTTTAGATGAATACATATACTAAATGTTTAACAGAGTTTCCGCCCTAGACATTACTGGCAAATCTGATAGCACTACTGTACTCAGAATTCCTATCGATTTCAATGTCATAGTTCCAAGCAACTTTCTGTTCAAAATGTAAAATTTCCAGGGCACGTTTGCACGATATATGCGGGTCCCTCTTCTGGGACCTGAATCTATCAGACATTAATGGCATGTCCTATGTCTGTGGTAAGACAACCCTTTAACTCTCCAACAAGAGGCAAGCAGATCACTTCCATCCACTTGGGTGAGCAATCATTGGTGGTGTTGACACACAAAACCCCATAAATTAAAACTTGACATTTCATCATTAACGTTGCTTGAATTTTTCCCTGTTTGAATGAACAAAACTTTGAACAAATTTGTAACACAACTGAAGTTTGGGATGTTCCTAACCCAAATTTTTTCTCTAACCCATTGACTACCATAACCTCAAACCTAGATCAGGACTAAGTTTGTTTAAGTGATTGTAGGAGGTTAACTTACCAATCCAGTGACACAACACTCTTGTTGCAGCCTGAGTTATTGTCCGATGTCCCATCTGATGTCACTTACAAGTATTTCACCCTAGTCCTAAGTTAAGGGAGTCCAGCAATGTGACACTCTTGTTATGGCCTAATTTCCAGTCCAACATCCTGTCCAACGTCACTACTGGTTAATTCAGATAGTTCTGATGCTATGGTAATTGGGAGAGATGTCAGTCAGGACATGGGACCAGAAGAATGGAAGCATCATGTCATCAAACCAGTAAATTAATTCCCTAAACTTAGTCCTAAGTTGAGGTAACCAGAAGGAACACCGGATGGGGCATTAGACCGATAGTTAGGCTGCAATGGGAACATTGTGTCACTGAATTGGTAAGTTAACCCCTTAAGACCCCGTAAGCAACTCTTACACTAACTTAGTCATTTCTTTAGTTTGGAGGGGAGGAGGGAGTGATTTTTTGGCAAAAATAGTTTCAGACCATCCGAAACCAAATCAAATTTTACTCTGATCGGAATCCGAAGTGTAACACTAGTCACCATGACATGTCAGAAGATTCTAAAAATTATAGAAACTCTGTAAGCCACGGCCATGTGTTGTTAATTTATGCTCATATTCACTTAAGCCACACCCTTTTCTTAGAGGGGTTTTCTTAGGTGACTCCTCTCTTTCCTAGAGCAGTAATTCCATGATGCTATCACAAGGGCAGTGGCAATGCAAATGCTATTTTTTCCTATGCTAACAATAAATCAGTGAGCATCCATTGGTAGCAAAAGCTTCCATAAATTCTTGGCCAATTGGTCTTATAAACAGGAGAGGATGCTGTAATAGCACTGCAAAGCATTTCTCATATCATCAAGCCAGATCAGACACTTAGGGCCACATGTATGAAAACTATCCTATGTGCAACAAAGTGAGTTTTAGACCTAAAGGCTATGTTCACACGGCTTAACTGCGGGGCGTAATTCCACCCCGCAATTACGCCGTGTGGCCGGGGGCGGGGCGGGAGCGGGGGAGCGAGCGGGGGGGCCGGCACTTTGCCGCTAGAAAGTGACATGTCAATTATCTCCCCCCTCGGCGTATTCGCTGAGCAGGGAGAGGAGACGTAATCCATAGTTCTCTATGAGAACTGTGCATTACCGTAGTTACTGGGACGGATTCAGCCCGTAATTGGCGCACTACGGCGCGTAATTACGGACTGAATTACGTCCCACAATAAGCCGTGTGAACATGGCCAAACAGTTTTCATACATGGGGCCCTTAGTCCATAGCTCTTAATGTTCTCTCAGTATTTTAAACCACCCCACTCTGTAAGTGAACCAAGGCTGTCCAAGGCTGAGCTATATTTCATCCTGTAGCATCATCTGGTAAAATGTCCTCCAGGCTGTGGTCCTATATGTTCATACGGCATATTTGCGGGCCGTACTTTGGGACATAATTGTGCTGCAATACTTCCAAAGTACAACTCACATATACCTTAAACTCATAGGGCAACATGCATGATTTTTGGCGCCCAGGCGCCATTTTTTTGCGCGCATTAGTAGCATAGAATGAGCCTGAAGCTATGAACCTGTTCTACTGCGGGTCATAGATTTAGAACTTTCTAGCTACAAAGTGACACTTCTGGCTCAGGTAAACCACTTATAAAGTGCTCTACCTGTTCCAGCTGTAATGCGCCTGGATTGGCGTACTGAAGCTATAAATGTGCAGCTTCGTACAGTTGTGGTGCACCGTCTCCAGCACGCCCCCCGATCTCAGGTGCATTACAAAGTGCTGCGGGCGCTATGTAAGGCACCTAATACCAGAGGGCACCTGATTAAAAATATAGTGAACGCGGCTGTGCAAGTTTTTTGTCTAAAAAGACGCCAGACTTCGTGCACAGCCCCGTTCATACATGTTGCCCATAGTGCATATGATTGAGTGCTATGATTTTCAGACGTATTCCCCGGCATGTATTGAGTGCCAGGAGAAAGAATTGACATGCACTTCTTGCCGGCTCTTACACGTTGGGAAATAAGGAAGTGAGTGGGGGTCAGGACAGAGTGCTGTGGGAAGTACACGCTGGGCAGCGTGCACCTTCCCATAGTAGGCATATAGCGGCGCGCACAGGTACGTGCCACTATACGTTGTGTGAATTCACCCTTACTCTCTGAAACCTTGTATAGTGTTGAGATTAAAATGCAATGGGGCTAAAAGGTATTATCTGTGGTTTTCCAAAAACTTTAGGTCATCTAAAAAGGAACACTTATGGGAAGTTCATTTCTGCTACATTGGTACTTTCGAGGCGGTTGTTTCATCATGTGTGGGGCTTCTCTAAACCCCTAGGACCCATTAATAGACCTAGGTCCTCTATGTAATACATTGACTGCCCAGAATGCTCTATTTCCCCTGAAACATCAGTTGCAATTCAGTAAAGAGCTGGCATCTACTAGGTAACCCACCACCATGCTGGATCTGCCACTGTTTTTCCAAAAATGTCTTATTTTTTTAGATTTTTCCTACCATTTTTGTTGGTACCCATTGGGACTGGAAGATATTTTTGATTCACTATGCCAAGGATACTTGCAACCAGTCACAGATAAGGTCCTATAAGGGGGGTGGGAGATTGGCAATATGGTATATATGGTGGCCATTAGCCATACACTTTATCTGATAGGTGGTATCTGATTGGCTTCTGTGTGGATACATCAGTTCCCTCTGCACCAAGTCATTATATGGATGATCTCCCCCCAGACAGAAGCCATCCTATCAAATCACAATGCTAAATTTGCTTTCCAAATTGTCCAACGCACATGATTGTTTTCTATATTCTGCCGTTTATAGCGATAAAGAAATCCCCTGACTGTTTCCACTTACAAAGAGCTCAGCATATTGATTTTCCACTTGAATTTTCAGTTTGATATATTAATTGACAATGCACAGACACAATTGAGAGTTCAGGTGCGCGGAATCTGTAACGAAAGACGCCTGACAGTAATAATTATACACTAGTGATGAAAAAGAAAATAAGCCCAAGGGAATTGTGGGTAGTCACATTTTTGTCATTTCAGTACTTAATAACCATTGTATGACAGTTTATCACATTTTGCTCTGAAATCCCCATTTTTCGCTGTTAACCCCTCGGTACGCCCTGACTTACATGGACTTCATGGCTTGCTTTGTTTAAATCATCACCATAATGTATGAAACTTATGATCTACAGATTCACCTGATGGTAACTATCAAAGAAATCTCAGATCCTGACAATCTAATCCATTAGTTCTCGTGCACATGTTATAGCCCAGGGGTCCTCAAACTTTTTAAACCGGGGGCCGGTTCACGGTCCCTCAGACCATTGGAGGGCCGGAATATAGTTAAAAAAAAAAAAGTTTTACTTTGGGGGTCGATACGATTACGGCGATACCCAATTTATATAGTTTTTCATGTTGAAGCGCCTTTTTAAAATAAAAAAGTTTTTATTGTGTAAAACACTATTTATGCATCGCTGTCTTCTGATGGCCATAACTTTTATATTTTTCTGTATACGGAGCTGCGTAAGGACTTTTTTTGCGGGATGAACCAACGTTTTACTTGGTGTCACTTGGCTTTTTATATGGCTTTTTGATCACTTTTTATTCCATTTTACATGCTGAGGGATGAACAAAAATCACAATTCTGACTTTTTTACGGCGTTCACCGTGCAGTTTAAATAACATGACAGATTTATAGGGCAGGTTGTTACATACGTAGCAATACCAAATATGCTTGCTTTATTTTTGGATCTTTTTTCCGGTAATGGGTGTTTGTAAAGGGGAAAAGAGCAGTGTACATGTTTATTTTTTGTGTTTCACTTTTTTTTTTCACTTTTACCCACAGGGGATTTGCATCGGTATATGCAGCATTGCTGGTCACTCACATGATAACATTTGTAGAATTCCCAATGCCGACCACATTTGTTATAGATTCCAGCTCTCCCAGATGACAAGTGTGCTTAGCAATAATCAGGGATGGGTGCAAGGAATAGATCACCGCCAAACTAGAGAAACTTGTCACCTGGGAAAACTGTGGAATCTATAACAAATGTGGTCGGCATTGTGAGCTCTACTAACGTCTTCACCCAGCTTTCCCAGACACCTGAAAAGCTAAACATGCAACAGGGACTGGGAAAGCACATTACAATCCATAATAATTATAGGGCTTCTAAAAAGGTGGTCACCTCTGTCCGACAAGTTGGCTCCTGTCTCAAGGCTCCTGTCCTGACTCGGAGGTTGGGGGTCAGTGGGGGCTCCTGCCCTGAGTCTGGAGGAGAGTGGAGGCTCCTGCCCTGAGTCTGGAGGAGAGTGGAGGGCTCCTGCCCTGTCTGGAGGAGAGTGGAGGGCTCCTGCCCTGAGTCTGAAGGAGAGTGGGGGCTCCTGCCCTGAGTCTGGAGGAGAGTGGAGGGCTCCTGCCCTGAGTCTGAAGGAGAGTGGGGGGTCCTACCCTGGGTCTGGAGGAGAGTGGGGGCTCCTGCCCTGAGTCTGGAGGGGGGGGGGCTCCTGCCCTGAGTCTGGTGGTGAGGGGGGGCTCCTGCCCTGAGTCTGAAGGAGAGTGGGGGCTCCTACCCTGGGTCTGGAGGAGAGTGGGGGCTCCTGCCCTGAGTCTGAAGGAGAGTGGGGGCTCCTCCCCTGAGTCTGGAGGAGAGGGGGGGCTCCTCCCCTGAGTCGGAAGGAGAGGGGGGGCTCCTGCCCTGAGTCTGAAGGAGAGTGGGGGCTCCTACCCTGGGTCTGGAGGAGAGTGGGGGCTCCTGCCCTGAGTCTGGAGGAGAGGGGGGGCTCCTGCCCTGAGTCTGGAGGAGAGGGAGGGCTCCTGCCCTGAGTCTGGAGGAGAGGGGGGATCCTGCCCTGGGTCTCGGAGGGGGGCTTCTGCCCTGGCACTCCATGGCTCCTGCCCTGCCTCTCGGAGGGAGGCTTCTGCCCTGGCACTCCGTGGCTCCTGCCCTGCCTCTCATGGCTTCTCTCCTGTGGCGGGAATGCTGAGGACTGACCTCACATCCTGCTCTGGAAGTCAGCCTCAGCGGCGCCTGGAGTGCGGACTGTGGGTGGGGGACACTATGGAGCTGATGGGAGGTGCCTGAGGGCGGACACTTGCAGTATATGGGAGGTGTCTGTGAGTGGAGGAGGGCGGACACTCTGCAATGATTACATTGCAGAGTGTCCGCCCTCCACCACTCACTCACAGACACCTCCCATATACTGCAAGTGTCCGCCCTCAGGCACCTCCCATCAGCTCCATAGTGTCCGCCCCCCCCGAAGCTGGCCCCTGCTGTTGTGCTGCTCACGATGGCTCTCATGTTACCTGTCACCGCCCCATCGTATGGGAGGTGCTTTGGGCGGTGACGGGATGCATCTCGAACAGCGCAACGGCAGGGGCCAGCTTATAGCGAACGCACCAGTGAAAAGGGAGAACTGCGGCTCCGCCGCTGCCACTGCCGGTGCCTTGCTACATGTCAACGATCGGCAGCGGCGGCGGATGGCAGCGGCGGGCCGGATAAAAATCCCCGGCGGGCCGCATGCGGCCCGCGGGCCGTAGTTTGAGGACCCCTGGTATAGCCGATGCATGGAGACTTTGTGGAGGCTCCACTACAGTGTCAGACTGGGTTGCCTAGGGCCCACCGTTGAAGCTGTTTCTTGGGGCCACCAGTGAAACTGATTCTTGGGCCCCACCAGTAGAGTTGATTTTTGGAACCCACCAATAGAGTTGATTTTTGGAACCCACCAGTGGAGCTGAATTTTTGGAACCCACCAGTGGAATTGATTCTTGATTTCTACCAGTGGAGTTGATTCTTGTGGCCCACCAGTGGAGCTGATTCTTGGTGCCCACCAGTGGAGATGATTCTTGGGGACACCAGTAAAACTAATTCTTGGAGCACACCAGTAGATTTGATCCTTGCAGTCCACCAGTGGAGTTTATTCTTAGGGCCGACCAGTGGAGTTGATTCATGAGGCCCAGCAGTGGAGATGATTTTTGGGTCACCAGTGCAGTTGAATCTTGGGACCCAACAGTGGGGTTGATTCTTGAGGCCCACCAGTGAAGTTGACTCTTGGGGCCCACTAGTAGAGTTGATTCTTGGTTCCTACTAGTGGAGCTGGTTCTTGGGGTCCACCAGAGGAGTTGATTCTTGGGGCTCTCCTGTGGAGTTGATTTTTGGAACCCAATAGTAGAGATGATTCTTAGGACCAACAGTGCAGTTGAATTTTGAGGCCCACCAGTGGTGTTGAATCTTTGTGCCTACCCTACAGCTACTGTACATGACTTTTTTATTACTTCCTATTTTCTGCCTCTCTCCCTCAAGCAGCCCCAGGTCCACCATGCTCAGGGTTCCACCAGGGGTTACCCTTTCTCTGTTTTGGGTCAGTTCAAGCCTTTTCCGCACTACAGAACTAGAGGCCCTCTGTGTGCCTCCATGTGTCACCTCTGTGTTGCTAGGTGTCTGTTCAGTTTAACACTGATTTCACAGGACATGTGAAAAAATTTCTGAACCCAAATTTTTTGTGCTAACTCTAGCCTTTCCATTTCGTTAATTAGCTTTAAACATGTAGGGAAATGTAAATAAAGATTATTATCAAGTACATTGATGTTCTGATTTTGCTTCTCTTCAGAGTTAGGAACAGATCTTATCTTCTGCTTGTGCAGACAAGTTTCCCTAGTTACCGGCCACCTTTCTCTGCTCTCACGGGCAGGAGCAGTGGTTGGGATGATGACTCACTCTCTGCTCTGTTCCTTATCTTGAAAGAGGGAGCTTGTTCACATTACTTACTGAGAAGCTTTAACCCTTTAGAGCTCTGTAGTCTTGTGCACTACAGTTTACAAACCTCCTGTAGTCATGCCACCCTATCAGTATCAGCTAGGTATAGCAGAACTGATATGTCAATCACTGCTGTATAGCCCACCACAGCTTCAACAGGAAGTGTAAGTCGGAAGTTGGCTGTGAAAACTGGACCCCGTGAAAGAGCACAGTGCGAACACCCCTTTAACCTTACCTTAGTCTGGTGTAAGATCACTACGGGGTTAAAATAACATAAGGGTTATGGTTGTTTATGAGGCAGCCATTCTAAGATGGAGCTCGCCCTCTCCATGTTCCTCAAGCAGCTGCCTGTATGGTATATATAGGGGTCCTATGAGGTAGCTATTGCTTAGGTTATAGTCACTCATTAGGTTATAGTCATCCTGTGCTGGAGTTCCGATTTTTCATGTGCCCTGAGCAGCTACTCACAGGGCATGTATAGGGGTCTTATAATGTGTGTACCCTTGGGGATTATACTGCTTATGTTCTTGTCGCCCACTAAGATGCTGTCATCCTGTGCTGGGACTTCCTCCCACCTCTCTATGGGCGACATGTATGATGGCGGCTCATCGATCCGAATCCTCTGTCGGACGCAGTGAGGCGGTGTTAGGCGCAACCTTCGCCACTTTCGGATGCGCCTAACATGAAGGGGCGCGCAATGGGCGCGGTGTGGGCGTTCTGGGGCGGGACGCGGCCAATTAGAAAACTCCGAGGCATGCATGATCGCGGGTCGGCCAAGTGAGGCGCATTGCAGCGCTCAACAGCTCCGTCAGTTTAATGTGGTCTATCTGAGCGGAGAAGTCGAAGTGAGGCGAGAACGTAATGGAATGGGGCAAAATGTGCTCTAGGTCGACTGTTACAACAGTACAAGAATAAGAAAGAGTTGTCTTTCAAATGAATGAATGAATAAAGATAAATATCAAAGTTGTCTAAAAACGATTAAATGTATTGAAAAAGTGGAACATTTAAAATTAGAGGACAAATATATAAGATCGCAAAAGAAATAAATCTCGGCTCTCAGCTCCGAGCGGCACGGAGTATGAATCCAAAAATCATTTTTATTAGGTGTAAAACATTATCAGAAAAAGAGCTAAGAAAGGTAGTTTAGGGAATCTAGATGTAGGAGATTAGTAGAAGATGAGTGGCAAGGGACATAGGTTAGGGGTTCAGTTAGCTGAGGTTGAGGGGGTTGAGTAAGAGGTAAGGGGAGGAAATTAAGGGGATCAATCGTCTTACGATGACTAATTTTTCATGTGTGATTGTCTCATTGGTCAGTCGTTACTGTAGCTGAATTTGATTGTCTAAATCTGTATATGTAAATTTCTGTACTTGATGTTGTTGATAGAGTAGATAGTAATGTATGACTTGATTGTGTCTCTTAATAAAATTTGTTAAAAAAAAGAAAAGAAAAAGAGCTAAAACCTTCTATAAACATACTTCAATCAAATCCCTAACATCGCGTTTGTCGCCGAGACCGGCGCAACATCAGGAATTGGGATATAGAGAATTGCCGGGAAATACAGTAATTTAAATTCTGTAAGCTCTTCTCATTGGTTGGCTCAGTTTAAAGAGGCGCGATTATTTGGGCTCACGGGACAGCGAGCGACGCTCTTATGGGTTTTCTAATGCAATCTACAATAAAACTGTACATGGCCGAAATCAAATGATAAGACTCCCGAACTTGTACCGATCTCTATATAAAATGATCAATAATCTGGGGCTAACGAAAATAAAGAAATAAAAATGAACTCACTAACATGTTTAATGATTTTCGCTCATTTCCAGCCTGTCTCGAATCGGAATACATGTTAGGCGCATTCCTCTGCGCTTAAGTCCCGCACTGCGCCTCACACACTGGCGAGGCGCAGGGAACTTTACACCGCATGTATGAGCGCACCTCGGGCGCCGACATACATGAGGCGCAGCTTTCGCTTTAAATCGGGCAAAAATGTGCGCTCCGATGCCTCGAGCTTGATACATGTCGCCCTATGTGTCTCAAGCATTTGCCTGTATGGTATGTTTAGGAGAATCATGATGTTTGTACTCTTGGAGGAGATATTACTTAGGTTCTAGTTACCCACTAGGATGTAGTCCTTCAACCTAGAGCCATCCTCCTCCATGTGCCCCAAGCAGCTGCCTCTATAGTATGTACTAAATAGACTTTTCGGAGTTTTACTTATAGATACCTAGGGTTACATGTATGAACGTTGGCGCTGACAGGTCAGTTCTAAATCACTTTAAGGCATACATGCCAACTCTTCCGTTTTTGGCGGGGGGGTCCCGCTATTTGGTGTCCCCCCCCCCGCCCTCCCGGGGGAGTTGGCATTTCTCCCGCCGCCCGCAGGCGGCGGGGGTTCTTTGAATGACCCCGGCGCCGGAGTAGCGGCTGGGCGCTACTCTGGCGCCGCCGGTCCGTTTCCCACAGGCGGGTGAAGCGGGCGCTGCACCCGCTTCACACCGCCCGGAGTCTCGCTGAGCAGGGAGGAGGCAGGAGGGATCGCTCCCTCCTGCCTCCTCCCCCTGTATGTCCGGCGCCACTGTGCGCCGTACATACAGATCAGCGGCGCAGGGGGAAGTGACGCGCGGCTGCTCTCACTTCCCCTGTGACGCTGAGGAGATCGGCTGGAGCTGGCCGCTCTGCAGGAGCCTGGTCAGGTAGTGGATTTTATTATTTTATTTTTATTAGTTTTAGGGGGGGCACTGTCTGGCTACAATGGGGGGTCTACCTGGTTACAATGGGGGGTCTACCTAGCTACAATGGGGGCAATACCTGCAACAGAGGGGCACTACCTGGCTAACAATGGGGGGCACTACCTGGCAACAGAGAGGGCACTACCTGGCTAACAATGGGGGCACTACTGGCTACAATGGGGGGGCACTACCTGGCTACAATGGGGGGGCACTACCTGGCTACAATGGGGGGCACAACCTGGCTACAATGGGGGCACTACCTGGCAACAATGGAGCACTACCTGCTACTAATGGGGCACTACCTGGCTACTAAAGGGGGCACTACCTGGCTACTAAAGGGGGCACTACCTGGCTACAATGGGGGGTCTACTTGGCAACAATGGAGGCACTACCTGGCTAACAATAGGGGCACTACCTGGCTAACGATGGGGGCACTACCTGGCTAATGATGGGGGCACTACCTGGCTAACGATGGGGGGCACTACCTGGCTAACAATGGGGGCACTACCTGGCTAACAAAGGGGGGCACTACCTGGCTAAAAAAGGGGGCACTACCTGGCTACAATGGGGGTACTACCTGGCTACAATGGGGGGGACACCTGGCTACTAAAGGGGGGACTACCTGGCTCTAAAGGGGTACTACCTGGCTACAATGGGGGCACTACCTGGCTACAAAGGGGGGTCTACCTGGCAACAATGGAGGCACTACCTGGAAACAATGGAGGCACTACCTGGCTAACAAAGGGGGCAGGGGGCATACCTGGCTAACGATGGGGGGACTACCTGGAACAATGGGGATACTTGGCTAACAATGGGGGCACAACCCTGGGAAAAAATGGGGGCACTACCTGGCAACAATGGGGGATCTCCTCAACAGGGGGGCACTACCTGGCCCAAAAATGGGGCATCTACCTGGCAAAAATGGGGGCAAACCTGGGAAACAAGGGGGGACTACCTGGGAAACAATGGGGGGGATCTACCTGGTAACAAAGGGGGGGATCTACCTGGCTCAAAATGGCTCTACCTGGCTACAAAAGGGACATTTTTGGCTACAAGGGGAAACTACCTCCTGTAAGGGGCACACCCTGGTTTTTGGGGGGCTCTACCTGGCATAAGGGGATTACCTCTTCTTCCAAAGCCGTTTATGCAGTTAGTGGATAGGTTGGCTTTTTGGGGAAAGGGGCGTGGTATCCTTTAGATTGGCGTGGGCCCTGCAAATTTTGCCGTGGGCGCGAGCCACCCCCCACTAATGTCGTGCTTTTCATTATCATAAATTTGGCAACAAAGCTTTAAGGTAGTCAAATGCAGCAGAAGTAGAAGCGTTTTTGCAGGTCATACATACGGGCAGTGGAAGCCAATACCACAAATTGGCCAGGCACCACCTTTACCCTGGGCTGTTTTCTCAGGTCATACAACAGGCATGAAGCCAAAACCCCAAGTCGGGTCAGCACCACCTTTACCCCGGTCTGGCGTTCTTTTGCAGGTCATAAACGGGCAGTGTAAGCCAAACCACAAGTCGGCTCAGGGACCACCTTTACCCGGTCTGTTCTTCTGCGGCATCTACAGGGGATTTAGGCCCAAAACCACAAGTCTGCTCGGGCCCCCCTTTAACCTGGGCTGCTGTTTTTTCTGCGGTCATACATACAGGCGCATGTAGAGCCAATACCCCAAGTCGGGGTCAGGACCACCTTTTACCCTGGGCGTTCTTCGCAAACATAAATAAGGGCAGTGTAAGCAAAACCACAAGTTGGCTCAGGGACCACCTTTACCCTGGTCTTTTTTCGCAGGGCATACAAAAAGGGCAGGTGACCAATACCCAAGCTGGCCAGGCACCACCTTACCCTGGTCTTTCTTCTGCTGGTCATACATACAGGCAGTTAAGGCAAAACCAAAGTCGGCTCAGTCACCACCTTTCCCCGGGCTGGTTTTTTTTCGCAGTCAAACAACAGGGGAGGTAGACCCAATACCACAAGTCGGGGTCAGGGACCACCTTTACCCTGGTTGGCGTTTTTTCTGCAGGTCATACAACAGGGCAGGTAGAGCCAATACCACAATCTGCCCGGGAAACCCCCTTTACCCTGGCTGGGTTGTTCTTCTCAGCATACATACAGGGCATGAGGCCAAAAACCCCAATCGGTCGCACCCCTTTACCCGTCTTTTCTTCTGCAGGTCATACATACAGGGGATGTAACCCAAAAACCCCAATCTGGCTAGGGACCACCTTTTCCCTGGCTGGGGGTTCTTCGCAGGGATACTACATGGCGGTAGACCAATACCACAAATCGGCTCGGCACCACCTTTAAAACCGGCTGGGTTTTCAATGTTCTGCTCCTATTTGGCATAAAAAAACATAAATGGCTTAATTCTATGATTTTGGGGGGGACGCCCCCGGATCCCCAAATCTTTGAACATTCAAAGTGATGCGCGGGGGCTTATCATGCCCAATTGGAATGGACCTTTCATACATTTTTAAAAAGGGGTACTAACTTTTTGATGCCAGATAACTGGTGCAGCCCCGTTCTTACATGTCGCCCCTAATGTTTCTCCAGGGCTTAAGCAGTTAAATTTATAGCTCAGCTTCTCCATTATGTTATTGCAAAACAAGGCAGATGTAAAAAGTTCAGAACTGGTGAGATTGGTTATGTAATATGTTTGGGGAATTTAAACAACAGGTAGAGCTCCACAGACATCAAAGCGCGGCGCAGACTTGTGCTCGTCCTCTGTCTGCTGCATACGTCGTATTAGGTACAGAAGTATACTGCCTGTTGGGATAATTAAAACTGCAGCAACAGCCCTTATCTCCAGGAGGACATAAATAAATTAAAGTGCTCGGAAACCGCTCGGTCGACAGCAGCTCGTAAAACATATCAGGAAAAACGAAATGACCTTAATGTATATCTCGGAGGAGAGCAGAGATGGGATATGTTGTAAATGTACAGATACATTAAGGGATTGGAAACATTCGATGTGGATTAGTATTTCATCTAAAAGGACTTGTGGAACAAGTGGTCCGACTCCGGAGGGGAGCTCCCGGGAAATACAAGAAAAGACCTGCATTCAAGGAGAAGTAATGGGCCTAGGAGGAAAGCAGAAAGTTCCTGGTGTTAGTGTATGCCTGTACCGCATCCTGAATTTTCTTCTTTTTCCGAAGGTGTCCACCTTAAAGGGGCTTTAGAGGATTAGAAAAACATGGCTGCTTTGTCCCAGGAGCAGTGCCACACCGGTCTATGGGTTGTCTCTGGATTCTCTGCCCTATCGAAATAAAGCTGCAATACCAGAGACAACCTGTGGATCAGTGTGGTGCTGTGTCTATAATGCTGAAAATTCTGGATGCCCAGCTCTCTGCTACATTCATCAACAAGGGTCAATAAAACAGCTGAAGGGGAACTCAGGGCAAATTGTGTTACTTGGTAAAATGGGCCTACCAGTGTCACATAACACATCGGGGCTGTTTTTGCTCTGGTCCCCCAAATTCAAATTCAACTACTGCTGTATGTGTGCTGGGTTGTACAGAAGAGGTTGGCATCATGCACCGCTCTGCAGATTTTGAAGCTCACACAGATTTCATTCATAGGAGCATAACTTGAAAACCCCAAATCAATTTAACGGGGTTGTCTCGCTACAAGGATTGCTGCTTTTTATGTTAAGATCTTGCAAAAAATATGTTTCCATTAACAGTGTCCTAGCTATTCCTAGATATCCCCTCTTGTATGGGCTGCATCAGCTCCTCAGGTCGCTATAGCTACAGACCTGTTTGATCTCTCCTGATAGGCTGCCAGCACTGGTTGCTATAGCTACAGACCTGTTCGATCTCTCCTACTAGGCTGCCAGCAGTGGTTGCTATAGCTACAGACCTGGCTTCTACTGCAGCCTAGTGGATGCCAGTAAACACGCCCCTGAATTCAAAATGAAACCAAGAAAACAGGATTGAGGTAAGAGGAATCAATGTAGTGAGACAACCCCTTTATTGCCCCACCACCACCAACTAGTATCATAGTAGATAAGGTTAGAAAAATACACAGGTCCATTGAGTCCAACCTGGAACCCTACAGTGGTCACAAAATTTGGGAAAGGGGTATTCTAGCACTCACTGATAAAATAAAAAAAATGTTACTCCAACAGCTTAAAGTCCAGGGCTGCCATCTTACAGGTTTCTCTTACTCGTAGAAAAGAGATATCTCCTTGAAACTCATCAGATGGCAGCCCTGGATTTTAACCTTTGGGAATAAAGGTTTTTTTTTTTTTTATCAGTGAGTGCTGGAATACTCCTTTCCCAAATGTTGTGATCATTCTTGGATACGTCCGTACTCCGACAGATTTTTTCCATGCACTAGCGATACTAGTTACACAAGGACCTTGCATCTCATCTCATGTCTCTTACGGTGAGCAAAGTAGAAAAATACCATTTTTATTTCTTGTAACCCAACAGTGTTGATCCAGAAACCGGCAAAAACCCTCATGATGCCACCTGCCCCATATAAGAATAATCCCTGGCGCAATGTCCCATAACCTGCAGCATTATATTTTTCAAGAAAGTCAACTAAAACCTTCTTGAACTTACACTGAATCCACCATCCAGGGCCGGGACGATGGGTGGGTGAAGGTAGGCGACCGCCTATGGCGCCACTTCATCCCAGGAAGGAAGGGAGCGCAAGGAGGTATGGAGTGGGTGGAATTTTCTATAAGGGGAGCAATATGTGCCTTATTTGCTATGGGCACCAGAATACCTTGTCCTAGTCCTACCACCATCACAACCTCTTGGGGCAGTGAACTTCATAGTGTCACCGCTCTAATGATAATGGTGAAACCTTCTCTAGCTGTAGAGGATGCCCCCTTGTCCTGGTTACAGGCCTAGGTGTAAAAAGATCTCTGTACTGTCCTTTTACATATTTGTATATGGTAATAAAATTGTCTTTTTTTCAAGCTGAATAACCTCATGCAGCCTCCCCCCATTCCCTAAACCAACCTGGCCACTCTCCTCTGCACCCCCTCAAGTTCAGTTATGTCCTTGTTATATCCTGGGTCCCAGTATTGTACGTAATATTCCATATGTGGCCCCGTCAGAGATTGTATAGAAGCTACTGTAAACTACTTTCCTGTTTTGAACTTCTATTCCTCTTTTAATTCAACCCATGATTTATTTGCCTTGGCAGCAGCCTCCTGGCATTGGACACTGAATTTAAGACCATTGTCTACCAATATCCCCAGCTCTTTTCCAGCCGTAGTTTTACCCAGTATCATCCTATTTATTACATAATTGTACTTTTTGTATCCTTGGCACCAGTGCAGGACCTTACACTTATCCACATGAAACTTTATTTGCTGTTCCTCCAACCAAGCCTCCAACTTCCCTAAAAACTTCTGCAATTATCCTCCTCTGTATCGATTACCTTACAGAGCTTTGTATCATCAGCAAACATTGCAGTTCTGCTCTGTAAGCCGTCTACAAGGTCATTAATAAATGTATTGAAGAGAATTTGGCGATTGTCACCGGGATGTGATTCGGGCTTACCCAGATTATATCGCTTATATTCGGGTTAAGTTTGACATCAACCCGTATCATATCTATTATATCTTGACTGCCTCCTTCTAAATGGTCCGGAAAAAGGGATAAGTAGCCAAAATAGAACTGAAGGGTCTATCGGCTATCTTCATACGTAACAGCAATTTGCATATGGATGCGACCACTACTCTATTCAGATGAGCGAATTGGGAGCCCCGTCCTTATCATTGGTTGAGGTTCTAGTGATCGGACCCCCAGCTACAATATCTGCTATCTGTCAGTGCTTAAATTACCCAATAACCCTTGTTCTTTCCTTGATGGTAACCAATACTGTGGCTTGTGAAGAGTTAGGGTATGTTCACACGGCGTCGCTGATACGTTTTTGCAATACGTTAAACATATTGGGCCACATGTATGAAAACTGTCTTGGTCTAAGACTTTCCGTGTTGCCCATAGCAACCAATGAGAGTCCAGGGCAACCAATCAGAGCTCATTGCAACCAATCAGAGCCCATAGCAACCAATCAGAGCCCATAGCAACCAATCAGAGCCCACAGCAACCAATCACAGCTCATAGTAACCAATCAGAGCTCCCTTTTTATTTTATATAGTGCTCTGAAAAAATGAAAGGGGTGCTCTGATTGGTAGCTATGAGCTCTGATTGGTTGCTATGAAGTCTGATTGATTGTTGTGGGCTCTAATTGGTTGCTATGGGCTCTGATTGGTTGTTATGAGCTCTGATTGGTTGCTATGAGCTCTGATTGGTTGCTATGAAGTCTGATTGATTGTTGTGGGCTCTAATTGGTTGCTATGGGCTCTGATTGGTTGTTATGAGCTCTTATTGTTGCTATGAGCTCTGATTGGTTGCTATGAGCTCTGATTGGTTGCTATGACCTCTGATGTTATGACTCTGATTGGTTGCTATGAGCTCTGATGGTTCTATGACTCTGATGGTTGCTATGACCTCTGATTGGTTGCTATGGGCTCTGATTGGTTGTTATGAGCTCTGATTGTTGCTATGAGCTCTGATTGGTTGCTATGAGCTCTGATTGGTTGCTATGGGCTCTGATTGGTTGCTATGAGCTCAGATTTTGCATGCCCTGTTGATTGCTATGGCTCTGATTGGTCGCTATGACTCTGATTGTTCTATGGCTCTGATTGGTTGTTATAGGCTCTGATTGGTTGCTCTGGGCAACATGGAAAGTCTTAGGCCAAGACAGTTTTCATACATGTCCCCCGTTGTGTTAAAAGCATCCAAAAACATACAACAAAGTGTGCTACATAATTGGATACATCTTCTGGACTGCAAAAACGTGTCCCTATCGGCTTTTCAATGTGTAAAACAGATCAAGAATTGACAGGTCAATTCTCTGAACGCATCCATTTTACGCAACACAAAAATGTACATAAAACACGTATTGTCTGAACGATGATACGTATTTTACATTGAAAACAATGGAATCCGACTTCAACATTGGCAAATGCGTCTAGAGACCCGATTTTCAGTATGTAAGCACCCGCGGCACTTTGTAATGCACCTGAGATCGGGGGCGTGCTGGAGGCGGCGCACTACAACCGTACAAAGTTACACATTTATAGCTTCAGTACGGCAAATCCAGGCGCATTACTGCTGGGACAGGGAGAACACTTTAAAAGTGGTTTACCTGAGCCTGAAGTGTCGCTTTGTAGCTAGAAAGCGCTAAATCTGTGACCCACAGCAGAACAGGTTCATAGATTCAGACACATTCTACACTACTAACGCATGCGCCTGAGCTCCAAAAATCCTACATGTCGTTGTTAGATGCATAACTGCTGGAACAGGCGGACCAAGCTAAAAGTGGTTTACCTGAGCCTGAGTTGTCGTAGTGGAACTAGAAAGCGCCAAATCTATGACCCACAGCAGAACGGTGCTCTACCTGTTCCAGCAGTAATGCGCCTGGATTTGCCGTACTGAAGCTATAAATGTGTAGCTCTGTACGGTTGTAGTGCGACGCCTCCAGCACGCCCCCCGATCTCAGGCGCATTGCAAAGTGCCGCGGGAGCTCTGTAATGCGCCTGATATTGGAAATATAGCAAGCAGGGCTGCGCTTGTCTGCAAAGACCTGTTCATACATGTCTACCTAGTTTTGCCGTCCTCCAGGCATCCATGTGTAGAATCATACGCTTGTGGTGCGATGCCCCCAGAACACCCCCACATCTTGGGCACATTACACGGTGAGTGGGTGCCGCAAAATGTGCCTAATTTTGGAATGCGCCTGTTCATACATCTAGAGAACAGGGCTGTGACAGTTTTTGGACTGAAAGGACATCAGAATATTGGAGCAGCCCCGTATATACATGTCGTCCTAAGTCTATCTGTGCCACGTATTCCTGACAGCTCGGGCCAAGCTTACTGATATGTAAAATAGCATGTCACGGAATAGAATCGACCATAGTTTCTATTCACTGACATGCTATTCGATCACCTTTAGTTTATTTTGAGCCGGCTGGGACGTGTTTGGAATCACTGATAACGGGATTTATGGTAGATGCTGGATTGGTTTAATTCATTTATATTATTTAATTTAGTATTCATTTTATATTATTTATTTTTTTATAGTTTGATAATTATTATACATTTTTTTTTATTATTTTAGTAGTATGAGTTAAGAAATAATAGCTATTTGCCTAATGGCAAATCCAGTTCCACTATGACAACTCTGGCTCAGGTAAACCCCTTGTAACTTGGTCTGGCTGTTCCAGCAGTAATGTGCCCAGTTTTGCCATCATAAATGTGTAGAATCATACGGTTGTGGTGCGACGCCTGCAGTACTCCCCTACATCTTGGGTGCATTACAAGGTGCCGCATAATGAGCCTAATTTTGGAGTGCGTCTGCTCATACATTGAGAGAACAGGGCTGCACCAGATTTTGGGCTGAAAACACATCAGAATACTGGCGCAGCCCCGTACATACATGTTGCCCTAAGTCCCCAGGAATTAACTCTTTGAACTAAAGGTATGTATCAGCTCCAAAAAGCAGATTCTAATAGACTTTGGAGGATTACAGAAGGCACCAATATGTATGAAAGTGTCTCACAGAGCTTTATATCTGTGTCCCGTTTTACATCAAAATTTGTCTCAGCCGCGCCACTCTGAAATTGGTATGGATTTGTATGACAGTTATGCCCCAAACTTTGGTGCATTCGTACGTTTCATGCCAAATTTTGGCGCAATCATGCGATTCATGTAGCAACACGCCCCCACAAACTTGCCGCTTCCAAAAGTGTCGCGTCTGGTGCGTACGACTGCTCATACATCTATAGAACAGGGCTACGACGGGTTATTTGCCGCAAAGTACAGCAGAGAACTGGTGCAGCCCCATTCATACATGCCGCCTTAAGGGAACTTCTGCAATAGGAACTGTTTACAGGGCGTTGTGTACGTGGACCCTGTGGGGTAAATTGTTGGCACAGACTGTGAACTCCTTTATACAGATCAGCAGCACAAGACTCCTATAAGGTCATGTGCATGAGGTCATAAAGATATAAAGGTAAGATATTGTTAAAAAGTGTCCACCTGACGTAGGCCCAACAAGCAAGCTATGGTTTCAGCTGTAGAATGACACATATAGCACCATGCAGCTCCTACATGGGTTGTCACCCAAATCTTTTAGCCCTCTGCATATGTACCCTGTATAGGTTGTGTTCAGGGTAGGGAGGCAGAGGTGTAATATTTCTGAATCCCAGGGTTGGACTGACCCACCAGTGTACCAGAGGATCCTCCAGCAATCCCAAGCTTTGTTACAATGGTGTTTTCTTAATATTTTAGGGCTCCAAAATTGTGACTGAAGAGAAGAAACTTTATTTGACTGACTTTAGAGCCAATCACCAATCCTACTGAAGCCTGCCTCTACAAAGATCACTTGAAAGTTCCTGCGTATATATCCTGTATGTCTAAAGGAAGGGCCATTAGAATAATTTCCTCTAGTGGGATAAAGGAATTTCAGTCTGACACTGCTGGGCCCTAATGCAAAGTCTGTAACAGAGCCCCCAAACAACAATATCCCACTTGTGATGCAGAGGTCCTGTTATGTGGCCAAAGGGCCTAAAAGAGGTTTTATCACAAAGGCACCCATCCTTAAAAAAAATCTCTTGACCCCTCCTCTCTGTCCAACTATTGCCCCATCTCACTGCTCCCTTTTGCCTCCAAACTCCTCGAGCAGCACGTCTATCTTCAACTGCCACCTCTCCTCCAACTCTCTTCTTGACCTACTACAATCTGGTTTCTGACCCCACCACTCTACCGAAACCACCCTAACCAAGGTCACCAATGACCTAGCAACTGCCAAAGCCTCACGCCATTACTCTGTGCTTCTCCTTCTAGACCTGTCTTCTGCGTTTAACACGGTTCACTATTCCATCCTGCTACAAATCCTTTCCTCCCTCGGCGTCACGGACTTGGCTCTTTCCTGGATCTCCTCGTACCTCACTGACCGGACATTCAGCGTCTCTCACTCTCGCACCACCTCCTCTCACCCGCTCTCTGTCGGTGTCCCCCAAGGGTCAGTCCTGGGTCCCTTACTCTTCTCTCTTTACACTCTTGGCCTCGGTCAGCTCATAGCCTCACACGGCTTTCATTACCACCTGTATGCTGACGATGCACAACTCTATATCTCCGGCCCAGATGTCACTTCTCTACTCTCCCAGATCCCTGACTGTCTATCGTCCATTTCCTCCTTCTTCTCATCACGTCTCCTAAAACTAAATGTGGACAAAACAGAATTCATCATCTTTCCACCGTCCCACTCCATCCCTCCACCTGATCTCTCTATCTCAGTCAACGGCTACAATCTCTCACCAGCTCCGCAAGTCCGCTGCCTTGGGGTAATTTTCGACTTCTCTCTGTCTTTCAAACCCCACATCCAAGCCCTCACCTCTGCTGCGGCCGCCACCTGAAAAATATCTCTCGCATCCGCTCATTCCTCAACTTCGACACTACAAAAATGCTGGTCCACGCCCTTGTCATCTCCTGACTAGACTACTGCAACCTCCTTCTTTGAGGCCCCTTCAAACCATCCTCAACTCTGCTGTCCGTCTTATCCACCTCTCTCCTCACCATTTCTCTGCCTCTCTCCTCTGCCCCTCTGTCCCTTCACTGTCTTCCCATTGACCATCGAATTCGTTTCAAGTTACTAACCATGACCTACAAGGCTCTCCATGACCTCTCCCCTCCATACATCTCTGCCCAAATCTCCAGATATCTCCCCTCACGCAATCTCCGCTCCTCACAGGACCTTCTCCTCTGCTCTCCCCTTATCAGCTCCTCACACAACCGTCTCCAAGACTTCTCTCCTGCTTCCCCCACACTCTGGACCTCACTGCCCAAACACCTCAGACTCTCCCCCACTCTCACCAGCTTCAAAAGCAACCTGAAAACCCAGTTCTTCAGGAGCCTATAACCTACAATAACCCTGCTGCCACTGTGCTGCCCCACAAACATGTCTGCCCTTCGCCTGTCTCTTTCCTCCTCCCTTGTAGATTAGAAGCCCTCGCGGGTAGGGTCCTCTCTACCTCTGGTGCAGTTGTAAGTCATTCATCGTTATCATTGTACTTGATTGACATATGTTACATATGTAACTGCCCTTTGAATGTTCAGTGCCCTGGAATCAATGGCACTTTAAAATAAGTAATAATAATAATAAAATGCCTGGGTTGCCCGGCTCCAGCTTTCATTGTGTTCAAATGGGGCATGTATGATTTGTTTGAACTTCAGCTCATGTGACCCAGCAGGCTTGACATCACCATGCCCCACAGTGTGCTCACTCTAATCAAATAAAGATATTTTCATATAAAGAGCTGGGAGTAGCTACAATGTAGCTTGGTAGTTAGCACTTCTGCCTTTCAGCACAGAGGTCATAGGTTCAAATCTCTGCAGGGACCAGACATAAGGATTTTGTTCAACACTCGTTCAGCAGTGAGTGTGTGTGATTACTAAGCAGATAATACACTGACAGTAGCTGCCTGAGACGAGAGGTGATGTCTGAGCATGATTGGTCAGGACTGAGGAGCTCTCGTCACTGGTCGTATCCCCTGGAGATGAGCTGTACGCTATGGATCACTAAGGGAGCAGCTAAAGCAAAAATGATGCACAACTTCTAGTAATGATAAATGGTGAAAATGTTGTGTACTATTTAAAGGGGTTTTACCATGAAGTAAAATTGATGTGGAAACCTTGCAAAATGAAATAATAAATATTTTAATTTGTATGCTTCCCACATCAATTTTACTTTGCGGTAAAACCCTTTAAAGATGCCTTACGCACCTTGGTATGGCTGCCATGCCCACTTCCATACTCCCTTTAGCTAAGACTTTTCTATCTCTTTACAAGTCCCGAACCTAAGTGACAACACAGAATCTGATAGATGTAGATCAAATGTTTTTCTCCAAGAACATAGATCTAAAAATACAAAACAAGTCTCAGTTTGTCCCATCGATTCCGCCTCCTTCACATGAGATGACATCATTTATCTTACAGATGGTGAAGGTGTCATAGCACCATTTTTTTTCCTTTTGTTTGCAATGAGATAATCAGCATCTATTCACAGCAGAAGTTTTCCATGGTCTGTCGAAAAATAGCTCAGAGCCATCACAGTACAGGAAAGCTCCAGTAGTCAGTGTTCACTGGGCCCACCAGTAGAGGAACCCCGAGCTGCCGCCTTCCGTCTACATAGAGTTACCCTCTAATCTTTCTTGCTATCATTCTATACATAGAACCATCTCCATAAGATGTAACACGTTATAAGTGAAATATCCCAGAAGAAGTGGACCCTAGTGGCAGAGCCGTCTTAACAGTGTTATGGGCCCCTGGGCATAACACTGCAGTGGGCCCTGCCCAAATACATGGCATCACACTAGGCCATGCTTCTAGCCACCCCCAAGCACACCCATATCATCATGCCGCTTATGTCAGCCTGCAGCCTACAAGACTAATTGGCAGGGCAGGGACCTTGGCTCCCTTCTCCACCATGGGTTTTAACTGTTTGCACATCCTAAAAACACACAAAGAGTTAAATAGCTAAAGCCAACCAAGTGATCCAAGGTGTGTTTTTTTGTATTCCTAGGACATACATACACCACCTGGGGCCCCCATACTTGTGGGGCCCCAGGCAACTGCCTAGTGTGCCCAATGGAAAAGATGGCCCTGCCTAGTGGTAAATGACTGGTTTGGCTCTGTTATGGGTTCTGAATGGTTGCTATGGGCTCTGATTGGTCGCTATGGGCTCTGATTAGTCACTAAGGGCTCTGATTGGTTGCTATGGGCTCTGTATTGGTCGACTATGGGCTCTGATTGTTCTATGGCTCTGATTGTTGCTATGGGCTCTGATTGTTTGCTATGGGCTCTGATTGGTGCTATGGCTCTGATTAGTTCTAGTGGCGCTGATTGTTACTATGGCTCTTGATTGGTTGCTGTGAGCTCTCATTGGTTGCTATGGGCTCTGATTAGTTGCTATGGGCTCTGATTGGTTGCTATGTGCTCTGATTGGTTGCTATGTGCTCTGATTGGTTGCTATGAGCACTAATTAGCTGCTATGATCTCTTGCTGCTTGAGCTCTGATTGTAGTAAGGCTCTGACGTGCTATGGGCTCTGTTTGGTTGCTATGAGCGTTGATTGGTTGCTATGGGCTCTGAGTGGTTGCTATGGGCTCTGTTTTGTTGCTATGGGCTCTGATTGGTCGCTATGGGCTCTGTTTTGTTGCTATCAACTCTGAGTGGTTGCTATGGGCTCTGATTGGTCGCTATGGGCTCTGTTTTGTTGCTATTTGCTCTGATTGGTTGCTATGGGCTCTGTTTTGTTGCTATCAACTCTGATTGGTTGCTATGTGCTCTGATTGGTCGCTATGGGCTCTGTTTTGTTGCTATCAACTCTGGTTGCTATGGGCTCTGATTGGTCGCTATGGGCTCTGTTTTGTTGCTATCAGCTCTGATTGGTTGCTATGAGCTATGATTTGTTGCTATGGGCTCTGATTGTTGTCGCTATGGCATCTGTTTTGTTGCTATAGCTCTGATTGGTCGCTTTGGTCTCTTTTTTGTTTCTATCAACTCTGGTTGCTATGGGCTCTGATTGGTCGCTATGGGCTCTGTTTTGTTGCTATGTGCTCTGATTTGTTGCTATGGGCAACCAAGACAGTCTTACTGATACACATTTTTCATACATAGGGCCCTTTATTGTGTGGAAATGAGTCCGGAACATGCAAAAGAGTAACATGGACATAATACCGTCCTCTTCCTGCCCCGACCATGATTCTTCTCTGACGCTCCATGATTCATGACCCAACTTGCTGTCTTTAAATACAGTAGCGATTGCTGTGAGACACGGCCTTTCAGAGCAATGCCCAGCTGTCTGTAACCAGGAAACCTGTTGGAACTTCATGTTGCGTGTGGTTCAGGCAGCGTCAACCTCCTGACAGGTTCCCTTACGTATAAGGCTATGTTCACACGGCTTATTATAATGTGATTTTGGACGAGGTTTTCGGAGCGTTTCCGCTCCCAAAACCTCGCCTGAAAAGCGCTTCTTCAGAGGAGGTTTTGGAGGCGTTTCTCGTCGACGTTTTGGATCAGGTTTTGGATGAGGTTTTCACCCATACAAATTAATAGCCAGGTCAAAAACCACGCAGAAACCGCGCCAAAAAACATGCCTAAAACTCACTTCAAGAATTGACAAAGAAGCGGGTAAAAACCTCATCGTGTGTGAACTACATCGAGGTTTTACATAGGAATCAATGAAATGAACTGGGGGCGTTTTGGGAGCATTTTGGACAAAGTTTTGGGCGAGGAAACACTCCAAAAACCTCGTCCAAAACCACATCAAAATAAGCCGTGTGAACATGGCCTAAGGCTTTGTTCACACAATGTAATTTTATACTTCAAAATGAGCTTACAATAAGCACGATTAGGCCTCGTTCACACGGCTTATTTGAGCGCTGATTCCAGCCGTACTGCGCGCCGTATTTGCGCTGCAGTACGGCTCCAATCCGTCCCAGTCATTACGGTAATCCACAGTTCTCATAGAGAACTATTGATTCCGTCGCTCCTCCCCGCTCGCACAATACGCCGCGGGGGGGAGAAAGTGACATGCACATTATTTACGGCGTGTACGCGCCGTGAATAATGAGTGTCTATGGGGCCGGCAAGCTGCCGGCTCCCCGCCCCTCCCCCGCTGCACGGCAGCCGGTGTAATTGCAGGGCGAAGTCCTTCCCCACAATTACGCCGACAATATGCCGTGTGAACATTGCCTTAGAGACAGATTTGAAGTGTATTTTTTGCAAAGTGTGAAGCATATTTTGTTGCTCCACCATTGTTTCTATGGGATCTTGCTGGCGTTAACACCTTGAGAATTGACAAGACGTTTAAATTCATGAGAGTAAAATCATCTCAAAATACGCGTCACAATTACGCTTGAGAAATACACGTGGTGTGAACGACACCGCACATTTTACATTGGATTCAATGAAAGCTGCATAGAACATTGTTTGAAGCTTTATTTTGTGTGAAAACACCCTGAGCCATCGATGTCTGATTGGTGGGGTCGACTCCCAGCACCCCATCCCCAACCACCTAAATAGAGGAAGCCTGGGTTTTGTGGTTGTCCAGTATTACCGTTAAATAAAAATATAAACAGCATTTTCATAAAGTTGCCGTTGGGTTAATAAACCTCCACCTTTATAATTTTCTTGCATTCTTTGTCAGACCTTGGTTCTGGTCTATCAGGTGAGCACCCAGTTTTTTCCTCATATTGGTAACTATTGTACATTCTATAGTATTGTAGCTCAGGCTGAGTCACTTGAACCAGACTGAGTGTCTTTGAGCTGCAGTACCGGGCATAGCCACAACCAAATGTGTGGCACTGTGTATGAAGAGGACACATCATCAGACCCATAGCTACTAGATATTGATGAGACAGGAAACCAGTATTACAGCTTCCCTGGTAAAATCTGATCTAAAGAGACTCCAGTTGATGGCAGTAGTGTTTCTCTTTATTGCAAAATATATAACCTGTAACATTTTAGGGTATAGGTCTCAGGAGTATAGGACAGGAGTTATTCTGATTGCCAAATGTAACATTTTAATGCTATCATTCAGCTATTCCATCCTGTCACCTAAAGGGTGTCATAAGGATGTTAACATACTGTCATTTATCCACAAATAGTAGGTAATGACAGAATGATTACTCTTGTTCTCTGGACAAGGATAGGCAAGATTAGACTAGTCCATAAACTTGCAAAACCAATGTAGTCAGCTCACTCTCAGTAGATAACATGCGGAGAAGCCTGGGGAAGTAATTACAAACAACCACCAAAAAGCTAAATCCAGTTTCAATCCAAATGTTCCTTAAAATTCCATGTCTTTAATTCTTTAATTTAATTCCTTAAATGAATTTAAATTTAAATAAATTTTAATTTTAATCAATAATTTAATTCTGTCACTACAACTAAGGAGAAGAGTCCGAAACGCGTCAGTGTGTTGGTCGTGTTCCTGTTCTCTGTATTCTGTGTATTCAGTAGATAACATGCGGAGAAACCCAGGGAGGTAAGAAGCGACCTCAATTAGAACCAACCAGCAAAAAAAGTAAATCCAGCTTCAATCCGAATATTCCTTAAAATTCCGTGTCTTTATTAAATCTTCATGTTAAAAATGCACAGAGTACAGATTACAGGAACACAATCAACACACTGACGGGTTTCAGAGTCATCGATGTCTCTACGACTAAGGGGGTGACTCTGAAACGCGTCAGTGTGTTGGCCCTGTTCCTGTAATCTGTATTCTGTGTGCTTTGATTGAAGCTGGGTTTATCTTTTTTTTGGTAGGTCCTAACAAAGGTCACTTCTTACCTCCCTGGGCTTCTCCATATGTTATCTACTGAATACACAGAATACAGAGAACAGGAACACAACCAACACACTGACGCGTTTCGGAGTCATCTCCTTAGTCGTAGCAACAGAGATGACTCTGAAACGGGTCAGTGTGTTGGTCATGTTCCTGTAATCTGTATTCTATGCGCTTTTAACATGACGATTTAATAAAGACATGGCATTTTAAGGAACGTTCGGATTAGGGTGACAAGAGCAATACATGAAAGGTTAGTCATCATCTTTTTCTGCACTGGGGAGATTTCCAGCTTTCTCCCACTTCTCAGGTCCTGCTGATAACACTAACACCTCTCAGGCTATAGTCGGCCTAGAATAAGAGCTGTCAAGCAATCCTCACTGCTGTGCAATCAGCTCAGAGAAGTCAGATAGATGAACCAAGAAATCATATACAGGCAGTCCCCGGGTTACGAACGGGATAGGGACTGTAGGTTTGTTCTTAAGTTGAATTTGTATGCAAGTCGGAACAGGTACATGTATTCTATGTAACTCCAGCAAAAAAGGTTTTATTTCAGTTTTGGATAGTGCAGGGAAGGGTTTTTACATTTGTTTTGCTGTCTGTGCCCCTGTTAAGAAGATTTCACCTCATGTGTTGCTATGGCATGCTGGAACTTGTCGTTCCACAGCAACTATCTGCTGTGGAACATGGAACTACAAGTGCCAGCATGCCCCATAAGTCTCTGTTAGTAACTAAGTCGAGGACTGTCTGTACATAAAAAAATCATGAAGAAAAATTATAAAAATAAATAACCACCCAAATAAAAAAAAATCCAGGCAAAAGTACATTGCTTGTTAATATGTGAAAAGAAAAATGTCCCTTTAATCAGACTTTCCTGAGAGGGTTGTCCCTAGTCGGAGGCTGGGGGATGGTTCTCCTCCATGATGTTTATATGGTCTCTATTAAAGACCTTAAAGCCTTGACTTTAATAACAGGAATATGTAACACACAAGGTATCACCTCATTTTATAGCAGCGGATAATAAAATATGGCTGTAACAGCAGAGGAAACTTTTACTTCCCAGATTCTGGAAACAGCAACCCATCAACAATCACATAAAACTGCTCACAAACCCCGGACTGACGCTGCAGAGCTGAAACCCAAACAGCTTGATTTTGATGATTAAATTAATCCCGCCGGAAAAAGATAACAGACGGCACCAAACCTCATCATATGTGAGCAGATAAGAGGGAAGCTCAGGTTGTAGCCATTCTGGAAAGAGACAGTAAAGGTTTTATACCAACAATTTTACATCAGGAGGACTTCATTATATGATAAAAGATGGAAAAATAAAAAAAAAGCTGAAGCGGTCATGTTTCATAGAGGGCAGTATTATAGTAATTATATTTGTATATATCAAGGTCAGTATTAGGCTATGTTCACACGGCTTAAAATGGGATGTATTTCAGTCCGTAATCACGCGCCGGAGTGCGCAAATTACGGCTGGAATACGTCCCAGTCATTACGGTAATCCACAGTTCTCATAGAGAACGATGGATTCCGTCTCCTCTCCCTGCTCGGCGAATCCGCCGAGGGGGGAGATAATTGACATGTGAATTACCAGCGGTGTATACGCGCCGCTAGAAATGATAGTCTATGGGCCGGCCCCCCGCTCCCGCCCCCGCCCCTGTCCACATGGCGCAATAAGCCGTGTGAACATAGCCTTAAAGTAGTTACAGAATATTCCTGTACACAGAGAGCAGTATTATAGTAGTTATATTCTTGTACATAGTGGGCAGTATTATAGTAGTTATATTCCTGTACATAGGGGCAGTATTATAGTAGTTATATTCTTGTACATAGAGGACAGTTTATAGTAGTTATATTCTTGTACATAGGGGCAGTATTATAGTAGTTATATTCTTGTACATAGGGAGCAGTATTATAGTAGTTATATTCTTGTACATAGGGATATGCAGTATTATAGTAGTTATATTCTTGTACATAGGGGCAGTGTATAGTAGTTATATTCTTGTACATAGGGGCAGTATTATAGTAGTTATATCTTGGTTTGTACATATGTATGGGCAGTATTATAGTAGTTATATTCTTGTACATAGGAGCAGTTTTATAGGAGTTATATTCTTGTACATAGGGGGCAGTATTATAGTAGTTATATTCTAGTACATAGGGGGCAGTATTATAGTAGTTATATTCTTTTACATAGGGGGAATTATTATAGTAGTTATATTCTTGTACATAGGGACAGTATTATAGTAGTATATTATTACTTGTTTAAGTACATAGGGGCACTATTATAGTAGTTATATTCTTGTACATAGGGGACAGTATTATAGTAGTTATATTCTTGTACATATGGAACTGTATGATAGTAGTTAATATCTTGTACATAGGGGCAGTATTATAGTAGTTATTACTGTACATTAGCAGTATTATAGTTTATATTTTAATAGGGAGCAGTATTATAGCAGTTATATTCTTGTACATAGAGGGCAGTATTATAGCAGTTATATTCTTGTACATAGAGGACAGTATTATAGTAGTTATATTCTTGCACATGGGGAGCAGTATTATAGTAGTTATATTCTTGCACATGGGGGCGGTATTATAGTAGTTATATTCTTGTACATAGGGGGCAGTATTATAGTAGTTATATTCTTGTATATAGGGAGCAGTATTATAGCAGTTATATTCTTGTACATAGAGGGCAGTATTATAGCAGTGTGAGAAGGCACGAGGTGCCGTTATTGATGGTCGATACGTGTCACCGAGGTTTCTGATCTCGGTGAAGTAAAGCCTGTTAGCCGTACGTCTTCGATATGGTCTGGCTTTTTGTTTTGTTGTATGATGTGGTAGCATTTGATTGGGTCAGGCTTTACGGAGCAATTCAAGGGGGTGGGGGGATTGCTCCCGGCCCCAGGCGGTTTTGGACCTTTATTAAAGGGCAGGAAGTTTGGAGGAGGGGTTGGTGGGGTTTTTTTTTTTCAGTCAGAAGTTGCCTGACGGAAAAGACGGGGAAAAATTTCGAGCTGCACCTTCGTCCACGGATACCACTACCCTGATCTAGGTGGGGGAAAAACACCAAAAGAAGCTGGCCTTACAGAGATGTGAGTTGTTTTCCGGATGGGGTATTTTTTTTTTGTGTTGGCTGAAGTTAAGCCCGTATGCTTTTCTTTTCCTTTGTGTATATGGTGGCGATAAAGGCCAAGAGATTTTTAAAAACGACACTGTGAACAGTGGGGTTTTTGCTACCGGTGAGCTACACCCCCAAAAGGGTTGGAGGGACGCGGGCACAGTCCGTGGTTGTTGGGTCAAAGCAGCACAGACCCAAAAGCTCAACTGGAATTGGAGGAGTGTTTAAAGCACCTGGTGCAAGCGAATCTGCACCCGCAGCAACCCACAGCGCAAGCGCAGAAAGCCAGGGGAAGCCATGCAGGCGAGAGACAAGCCAAGAACAGCGCGGGGGGCCTACTGAAGCCCTGCAGGGCAGAAAGCTGAGAACGAGGGGCCATTTTAAAACGGATGCCATGAAGGGGCCCGGAAAAACCCTCGCTCCGCGCAGTATGCAGGACATGGGGGCCCGGGGGGGACCTCAGGGGCCCCCAGAAAGGGGGACCCCGGAAAGTGACATGAGGCGTTTCAGTGTTAATTGAGTCGCCGAGGGAGGCCTACAAGGACAATGGGTGAGGTGCGGGCCCCTTTCTGACGGGGAGCCCCAAAAGGCCTACTCGACCCTTACAGGAGCAAAGGAATATTCCAAATTAAAAGCCGGATCTGGCGCTTTGGGTTCGTTGCGGTCCCGGGTCAGAGGGTACACCGTGGGTTACTTTTTAGGCCAAAACCTCGGGGGTCGCAGTATTTGACTTATTACATGGTCAAAATGGCTGCAGCCTGGATATGTCCCAGCGCAAATGGTGGGGCGGGGGTGGTTATGGACCCGCTTATCTACTCGCTGCCACATTTGTGCAGGGCTGGGGGGCGGGGATACGCAGAGGCGGATGATAGTGGGAGGGTAGAAAGGTCCACGCTTGGGAGGTCGTGGGGGGCCCAGGAACCTGAAATCCTGTATGGGGGCCGGAGGGGATGGGGTCAGAACCCCGGAGCCAGCCCCCCGGGGGGTCGCGCCAAAGGCCCAGGGGGCCTACCGGTGCCAAAAGGAATGACCAGAGATATTGTGTGTGGAGTGTCGGGGACCGGGACATTGCGGCTCGTGTCCCCTCGACGGAGCCATGGCCCTGCCGAACCCCCCGTTCCTTTTGGACACCCCGGTGCGGCGCTGTGTCAACCAAAATGGGGAGAAACCCAGAGGGTGTAAATTTTACTGAATGGCACCATGGTCTTTCAGGATTATGGATCAGGAGTTTGTCCTTATATCGGCCCTCGCTCCCAAATGTGTTGGTCCCGGGGAAAAAAAATTTGGGGCCGTGTATCCAGGGGGGAAAAAGGGGTTTACCCAGTGGCCCAGGTTAAATTTGAGAAAGGTGGGGTACCCTGTACACAATTTGGAGGGGCAGGGTCTTTGACGATGTGTTGGGGGCCGTGACTGTCCTTGTTCTGGGCCTGTGGGGGGGGGGAAAAGTCTCTGCAAGTCCACAGGGGTGCCTGGACCGGGCCCGTGGGGGGGAACATAAGACAATTTCCCAGAGTTCCCTTTTTCAGTTGGGGGAGATAATGAGGAAGAGGTTCATGGACGAGCCTGTCCCGGTTGAAGGTTTAGAAAAAATTTTGGAAACCGCCCCCCTTCAGATTGCCCTAAAAGGGGCCGGGAAAAATGGACGGTTCTCAACGGGATACCCAGGTGTTGGGGGCCCCGAGAGTGGTTTCCGTTTTTGCCCTGAATTAAAGGGCCTTTTTGTTCGGTCCCCCCAAAATCCGGGATGAGGGGGTAGACAGTTTTTGGTTCCGGGGTCCCCTTTAGGGTTGGTCCTGGTTATGGCCCACCCTGTGTTGGGGGGAAAAGGGGTGCGACAAAAGTCGAGAGGATAAAATGCGTTTCTATTGGGGGGGGGTTACCGGGAGTTTTGGGATTTCTCCCAAATCGTGTCCCCTGCCGGTCACTCCCCGTTAGCCATTTCCGTAGCCTTGTTCGTCCCAATTTGAGGTCCTTTTGAAGGATAGGTGGATCTGGGGGGGGCCCTTTTGTAAAGTAGCGAGAGGTCCCCAGAAATCTGGTCATTTTTGATTAAAACCCGTTTCCCCGGGCCTCCCTTCAGGAACCCTTCATCCCGTATATTGCACCGAGCTGTTCTATGTTTCCCCCGCAGGAACCCCAAGGAGTTTTGACGGATCGGGGGAACACATTATGTCGAAGGAATGGGGAGCTGTGTAAGGTGTTGAAATTAGAGCTGGCATTTCATTTTACCTTCCTAGACGGACGGTCTGTTGAGCGGTTTTAACAAGCCTAAAGGGGCCCCTGGCTGAGGAAAAAGTGGTGAGAAGGAGGGCGGGTTGGGACGCCTCTTCCATCCCGCTGTTTCAATTTTAGAGAGGTACCCCGCCCTCCCGGGGTTCTCCCCCTTTGGGTTTTGTAGGGAGACATCCTAGAGGATCTTGTGTGGCCCAAGGAAATTTGGGGAGAGTGAGGTCCCCCCTCATAGGAGCTAGTGGGCATGTGGCCCAAAATGCAGGAGAGGTGCCCCAGGGTGATGACGTTTTGTAAGGGAAAATCTTTAAAGCACAAGAAGGCAGGCCGATTTTATAATAGGCCCGCCAGGATAGGCACTTTAACCGGGAGACGGGTCTAGTATTAGTACCCCCCTTTGAAAGCAATTTCCCGCAAGTGGCGGGGCCCCCTACGAGATAGTTGAAAAAAGGGGGGGGAGGTGAATTTAAGGTCCCCCAGCAGGGAAAAAGGAAACCCTTAGATTTACCACGTAAAATTTGATAAAACCCTGGAAGGAAGGAGCCCTTGAGGGTTCTTGCTTTTGACCAAAACAGAGGCCGACTAGAAGCCCTAAAAATCTCAGAGACCCCCTTTTCCCCCCCCCAAAAAACAACAATGTAGGGAACTGGTGCAGAGAAACGAGAACCCGTTCACGTACCCCCGGCCGTACCATTTGATAGAGTGAGCCCCCAGGGCCCCCCAAGTGAGAGTAAACTGAAGCCCTTAGGTCCCCCAGGCCCCCGGGAGGGCATTTCCAAAGAGGTGAAGAAATGTGAAAATAGGGGTGATGAGAGGTCCAAATGGATGGTCCAGCCCCATAGTGCTAGTGCAAAGCAAACGGAGAATGGGTTCGCAAGATTATCGCAGCTCAATTGGGAAGTATCCCGTATTTTCCTACCCCATGCCCGGGTAGATGAATTTTAATCGAGCAGTTAGGTCCGGGGAGGTATATTGCACACTGACCTCAACCCCAAAGGGGTTGGGAATCCCCTCTCAAAAAAAGTAAAGAGAAACTGCTTTCTCACTCATGTGGGTTATTTCATATGTAGAATGCCCCTTTTGGGGGTTTCAGGGGGCCCGCCCCCTTTGGGGTATGGATCAAGTGCTGCCCCCAATAGGAGATACCGGCCGCCCTACCTAGATGACTTGTGATCTTTAGTCATGCTGGGGGAGCCATCTCGGGAAAGTCCAGGTGTGCAGTTTCCTTTAAAGGAAGGCGGGGTTTACGAAAACCCAACTAAGTGTGCCCTAGGGATGGAGGAAACCAGATCCTTTGGGGAATAGTGGGGGAGGGGAAACAAGCCCCAAGTGAATAAAGTAGAGGCGATCCCGAAGTGGGGCCCCCCCCCCTCACCAAGAAGAGGGCAGGGGTTTTTGGTATTGTGGGCTCTTAGAGGTTTGTCCCCGAGTTTGCAAAATAGCCGTTCCCCTTGACTGATTAACCAAGGGCACGAAGTCAACGTGATAAAATGGTCCCCCGGGCGGAGGGCTTCAGGGCTTTAAAAGGCCCATGTAGGAACCAGTGTTAGTGCCCCGGCTTCCCATGAATTTGTGGTCCAAAAGATGCCTCTGGGTGGGATTGGGGCCCTTATGTCTCGATAGTAAATGGGGAAGGCCCCCGGATCTACCTAAGTAGGAAAACTATCCCCGGCAGAAAAGGAATTTGCCATCTTTTAGAAAGAATGTTGGCCCTAAGTGGGCATTGGTTCCCCGATACTCCCGTTAGGAAGGGAAATTCGGTAGTGTCCGACCCATGCCCCACTCTGTGGAGGGGGAAGAAGGGGAAAAATGGCCCGGGTTTTCCCCTGGTTTCTTGCCCTGCGGGTTTTGCATTCACAGTGAACATGGGGCAAGCGCAGGGAAAAGCAGATGCCCCCTTTAAGAGTGCACAGTTGGGGGCAGGGGCCGTGCCAAACCCCGGCTTTGGGCGAGGGGGGGGGGGTTGTGAGAGGCCGAGGTTTGGGATTGATGGGGATACGTGTCACCCAGGTTTTTGTCTCGGTGAAGTAAAGCCTTTGGTAGTCAGTATCGATATGGTACTGGATTTGTTTTGTTAGTAGATGCGGATAGCAGTGGTTGGGTCAGGCTTTACTGGAGCAATTCAAAGGGGGTGGGTGGATTTTTCCCCGGCTCCCCGGCCTGGTTTTGAGGCCTATTAAGGGGAAGTTTTTAGGAGGGGGTGGTGGTGGTTCTCAGTCAGAAGTTGCCTGTGGGGCAGACGAGGAAGGGTTTGAGCTGCAGCCTTCCGTCCACTGGATACCACATACCCTGATCTAGGTGGGGGAAAACACCTAAGAACTGCTGGCCTTACAGAGACTGTGAGTTATCTACACGGACTGTGTATTTGTTTTGTGTTGGGCTGAAGTTAAGCCATATGCTTTTCTTTTCCTTGGCTGTATAATCGGTGGCTGAATAAAGGCCAAGAGACTTAAAAACGTACACTGTGAGCAGTGTGTTTTTGCTACCGGTGAGCTACATCCCCACAGCAGTTATATTCTTGTACATGCGAGCAGTATTATAGTAGTTATATTCTTGCACATGGGAGCAGTATTATAGTAGTTATATTCTTGCACATGGGAGCAGTATTATAGTAGTTATATTCTTGTACATGAGAGCAGTATTACAGTAGTTATATTCTTGCACATGGGAGCAGTATTATAGTAGTTATAGTCTTGCACATGGGAGCAGTATTATAGTAGTTATATTCTTGTACATAGGAGGCAGTATTATAGTAGTTATATTCTTGTACAAAGGGGGCAGTATTATAGTAGTTATATTCTTGTACATAGAAGCAGTATTATAGCAGTTATATTCTTGTACATAGAGAGCAGTATCATAGCAGTTATATTCTTGTACATAGAGGACAGTATTATAGTAGTTATATTCTTGCACATGGGAGCAGTATTATAGTAGTTATATTCTTGTACATAGGAGGAGTATTATAGTAGATATATTCTTGTACATAGGGGCAGTATTATAGTAGTTATATTTGTGTGCATGGGGGGCAGTATTATAGTAGTTATATTCTAGTACATAGGGGGGCAGTATTATAGTAGTTATATTCTTGTACATAGGGGGCAGTATTATAGTAGTTATATTCTTGTACATAGGAGCAGTATTATAGTAGTTATATTCTAGTACATAGGGGGCAGTATTATAGTAGTTATATTCTTGTACATAGGGGGCAGTATTATAGTAGTTATATTCTTGTACATATGGGGCATTATTATAGTAGTTATATTCTTGTACATAGGGGGCAGTATTATAGTAGTTATATTCTTGTACATAGAGGGCAGTATTATAGCAGTTATATTCTTGTACATAGAGGGCAGTATTATAGTAGTTATATTCTTGTACATAGGAGCAGTATTATAGCAGTTATATTCTTGTACATGAGAGCATTATTATAGTAGTTATATTCTTGCACATGGGAGCAGTATTATAGTAGTTATAGGCTTGCACATGGGAGCAGTATTATAGTAGTTATATTCTTGTACAAAGGGGGCAGTATTATAGTAGTTATATTCTTGTACATAGAGGACAGTATTATAGTAGTTATTTTCTTGTAAATAGGGGCAGTATTGACCTAATGAAAATTATAGTAGTTCCTATTATGGATGATTTAAAATATTCTATGTTCATTATCTGAAATGATATGCAAATACAAAGAAATATGGGAAAGCTGAATAAACACGAGTATTTCCATATTAGGGAGCTTGTTCTGATCAGGTTTGACCCTTACAACAACTGTTACCATGATAAACTCCTGTCTTCAACTTTTCTCACTTTCCTCAGAATAGAGTGTTTAATTTACTGCTGAGACCAATGGCAATGAAATCTGGAGCTCAGAGCAGAGTTCTCCCTGTCACACAAAGATAATGCAGATATAATTTTAGACCTACAGGACTTACAGCACACAGCGTGATATATTAGACTTGATGGTTTTTCCTTAGCCAGTAATTGATTGATTTGAGTTCTATTGCCCTTGAATTACTATAAGTAGGAGCTAACTCTGCAAATCACTGTAATTAATGACTAGAACAATGAGTCGCTCGCGTTCTGCAGCCATGGACTGATGTTATAGCCATAGAGTCTGCAAATGCAGTTTTCCACTTCCTCGAGATACAGGCTCATCTGTCCACTAGGAGGGGAGCAGCCGACACAATGCACAGAATCCACAACAGATATTGGCGTTTTTTATTTGTTTTTTTGAGAGGCAAATGACATAATTTACTGTTGATGCATCAGAGCTCCTGGCTCCGATGTTGTCCTAATGCAGTGAATCGACAGCAGCAGTTGGACGAACTCCCGTGGTGCCCAAGTTGATGGTCCCAGAAAGCAACACAGACCTCCTTGATCCAGGGGTATGGCTAAAGACTTGAGCGCCCTGGTGCAAAACTTCAGTGTGATGAGTCGTTCCCTTTCACGTTCCATCTCCATCCATGACAACTTCTGGCCACAACTCATCCCTGCAGAATATACCACACAAACATGTGAGACTTCTCTCTTTTCCAGCAATTTGCTACCAAATCCTTTCTTTTTATAAACTCCCCATTTATAGCACAGTTGATAATAATGCCCCTTTTGGTCCCCAAAACAATAATTGTACCCCAAAAGGAAAGTG
>JAODAL010038181.1:0-39515 GCA_025379985.1 Phyllomedusa bahiana
CATGCCGGGGCTCAGTGAAATATAGAAGGCCACCGTGCCGGTAATTGCCTAATCTTCTGTTCACTTCCTGCATTCCCTGACGTATCTATTGTGCTCATGCCTCTAGAGCAAGTGTTGTTTCAAGTTCCTTGTCTCTAGTGTGTACAAGAATCCTTGCCTCTGTCCTCTGACCTCGTTTGCCTGCTGCCTGTCCTTTCTGCCTGTCCCCAACTATGAGTTTGCCTGCCGATTCTGCACCACGCTGCACCCCGGCTGCCACAACAAACAAGTCGCGTCAGGGGTAGTGACCTGGGTGTCTACCGCCACACAAGCCCCACATGTCTTGCGGCACGCTCTGGTGAAAAACCAGGAGGTATCTTAGACTCCACTCCCTGATGTGGCGTTCACCACAGTGGTCCAGAAGATCCACATCCTAGCAGTCCTAACAATAAGTTCTATTTTTTTTTTACAATGCAATAGTTTGACGGCTTCTATATTAATTTTGTATACAGAGTATACCAAAGCATTACTGCATCAGGGTAAAGCTGATGTGGTCTGTACCAGATACCTTATATACTCGAGTATAAGCCGAGTTTTTCAGCACAAAAAATGTGCTGAAATATCCCCCCTTGGCTTATACTGAGCAGACTTGCGGCCGTCCGGAGTTTCCGGCACAGGCAGCGTATGTCATCACGCTGCGTGCGCGGCCTGATGACATCACCCGCCTGTGCCGAGAAGATGCAGGAGCGCGCCAGGGAGCCGGAGCAGCGGGGATCGATGTAAGTGCCTATGGGGCCATATACTTGCCAATTACCTGCCTATGGGGCCATATACCTGCCTATTACCTGCGTATGGGGCAATATACCTGCCTATTACCTGCGTATGGGGCCATATACCTGCCTATAATCTGCTTATGGGGGACATATAACTGCCTATTAAATGCCTATGGGGCCATATACGTGCTTTTTGGGACATATACCTGCCTATACTTGCATATAGGACCATATATCTGCCTATAATTGCCTATGGGGGACATTAAACTGTCTTTGTAATTTTATTGGTATCCATTTTTATTTTTAAAATTTACCAGTAGCCGCTGCATTTTCTACTCTAGGCTTATACTCGAGTCAATAAGCTTACCTGTTTTTTGCGCAAAAGTAGGTGCCTCGGCTTATACTCGGGTCGGCTTATACTCGAGTATATACGGTAAATCAAATGTGATGTCGGGAGGGGGGCCCCGCGCAGTAAGTAAAGTTTAACACCATAACTTTACAGTGCACAGATTCAGAGTCCTTACTTCAGTAACAGCTTCTGCAAGGACGGAGCAGCCGGCCCCCCTCCTTCCTCTGGCTGCCAGCAGATCAGTGACGCCCCGCCCACAGGGCGGGACTCACTGATTTCATTAGAGGACTTCACCCTGCAGCCAGAGGGAGGAGGGGGAGGGGGCGACTGAAGTAAATTACTGAAGTAAGGACACTGAATATGTGTACTGTAAAGCTATGGTATTAAACTTTACTTACAGCGCGGGCCCCTATTTTTATGGCAGGCCACTTCCAAATCCTGTGGGGCCCCAGTGAAGGCCCCAGGGATTTGGGGGGCCCCCTGAAGGCCCCAGGGATTTGGGGGCCCCACTGAAGGCCCCAGGGATATGGGGGCCCCACTGAAGGCCCCAGAGATTTGGGGGCCCCGCTGAAGGCCCCAGGGATTTGGGGGCTCCACTGAAGGCCCCAGGATTTGGGGGGCCCCACTGAAGACCCCAGAGATTTGGGGGCCCCACTGAAGGCCCCAGAGATTTGGAGGCCCCACTGAAGGCCCCAGAGATTTGGGAGCCCCACTTAAGGCCCCAGAGATTTGGGAGCCCCACTTAAGGCCCCAGGGATTTGGGGGCCCCACTGAAGGCCCCAGGGATTTGGGGGTCCCACTGAAGGCCCTGGGATTTAAGGGCCCCACCGAAGGCCCCTGGGATATGGGGGCCCCACTCAAGGCCCCTTGGATTTGAGGGGCCCCACTCAAGGCCCCTAAGATTTTTGGGGCCCTGTAAATCCCAGGGGCTTTGAGCGGGCCATTCAAGGTCCCTGGGATTTGTGGGACCCCTCACAGGACCTGGGGCCCCACATGGCTGAGGGAGAGGAGGCCCTTGAATGAGCCCCACACAGCAGGGTGAGGTAGGGAAACTTGAGTGGGGCCCCACTCAAGTTTCCTCCAAGTGGGACCCCACTCAAGTTTCCTCCAAGTGGGGCCCCACTCAAGTTCTCCTTCTACCAAGAGGGGGCCTATTACCTGGCTACCTACCTACGAGGGACTCTATAAAACTAACGACCAGTGAACCAAAGGGGTAATTATTACAATTTGGGGCACTATGGATGGGGAGTTTGTACATAGGGTGTACCATGGGATTATGATAAAGTGAAAAGTCTCAGGTGTTTGTGTTGTGAATTCTGCAGGGATGTGTCATGGCCAGGAGAAGTCCTCATGGTGGCCAGGACCGGATGGAGAAGAAAAGGGAACGTGAATGACTTGTCAGATGTCACCTGTGAGTCACTAAATGTAACTGCACTGTATTAACTTATATCTGCCACATGTATGAAAACGGTCTAGATGTAGGACTTTCTTTGTTGCCCATAGCAACCAATCAGAGCTCCACTTTCATTTTTTATAGTGCTCTGAAAAAATAACGCTGGGAACGCTGATTGGTTGCTATGGGCAACAAAGTGAGATTTAGACCTAGACAGTTTTCATGCATTTCCCCCTATATGGTTACTGTATGGTGGTAATATTGGTGTTATTGTATTGGATTATACTCAGTAACAATATTGTGCCAATATTCTGCATCTCTATAGTGGAGATATGTGCTGATGATGTTGCGGTATTACTTTGTCTTTGTGTATTGTTGTTGTTAACGGTAATATTGGCCTTAGTACACTGGTTTAGTCACTAACTTTCTAGTGGTATTAGTCATACATAGTGATATATGGCAATATTAATTGGTCTTTTGTTTGGTTATATTGGTCTTGGTATGCTGGTTTGGTCAGTATATCGTGGTGACATGTGGTATTTGCTGGCCCTTGTATACATACTGACCCACACAGTATAGATAAACTGTATGTTGTAAAATTCAACAGGAACTCAATCCAAAGACAATGGCGAAATTGCATCTTTTTTTTTCTGGGGTTGGGTTACAGGACGTAGTTGGTGGGGGCGGAGCAATGGGGTTGATAGGGGGCGGGATTAACCGGGGGGCCCAGGAGCTTTGGCTGTAGGGGGCCCTGAAATTTCTGATGGCGGCCCTGGAACCAGAGGTCAGTCCCTGATCGTCATCCAATACCAAAGATCCAAGACATGTTAGACAGTTTGTCAGGGAGTACCTGGTTCTCAGTCCTGGGTCAAAGTAAAGCCTACCACCAAGGTTTTGTTGAAGAATCCAGCAGGCCTTTAACAGCCTTCATCACACCCTGGGGATTGTATGAGTGGATCTGCACTGCCTTTGGACTCAGCTCTGCTCCTGCAGAATTTCAGAGAAGTGTGGAGACGTGCATGGATTGCCTGAGAGATGACATTTGTCAGCCATATCTAGATGACAATCTGATACACAGCAAGTCATTTGCTGAACACATAGAAAATTTGAGAACTGTCTTGCAGTGATACCAGCAACATGGTGTCAAGCTGACACCAAAGAAGTGTGAACTATTCAAAAGACAACTCAGGTTCCTGGGAAAAATTGTGTCTGGAGATGAAATTGCCCCAGTGATGGCATTGAAGAACAAATCCCTATCCACCTTGGGAGAATTGAGAATGGTCCTAGGCTTCATACCCTATTACCTCACATCCAGAACTTCTCCAAGATTGCAGTTCCCTTATATGCTCTCTTGGCAGGAACCTCAAGTTCAGTGACACCAGAAGAAAAGAAGGTGAACAAAGGCAGACCTAAAACCACATCGAGCCCACATACCAAGACACATAGCTCTTGTTTCCTTGTCCTTTGGCCACTACCAGATGTTTCTGATGAAGGCCAACCAGCCGAAAACTTTCAAAATCAGTCTGGCTTTACTTCATTATCTTTATACTTGCACCTGTTAACACTGGAGCTCTGTCTACTTGCAAATAAATCTACTATTTTGCTGTGAATATATCTTGCATATATTTGACGGATTGGTTATCCTTCCACAAGCACCCCAGTAATATCCCTCAAGCATAAGGTGCTTGATATCCTTTTCTACTAATATTGGATTTTCTACCAAGCTGTATCATGACCAAGGAAGAGGGTATCAAAATCAGTTCTTCGCCAAGTTAGGGAAGTATTGCAGAATTCAGAGATCTCATACAACACCTTACCATCCTGAAGGTAATGGACAAGTGGAACATTTCAATTGTACTCTACTGTCAATGCTAAAGACTCTGGAGAGAAAAGAGATTGGAAGAACTCTTTAACAAAATTGGTCCATGCCTACAACTGCACAAAGAGTAAAAGGTGTAAGAGACCTAAAAGAGGTATCCCGAATATGTCTATGAATGGAAAAAGCGCATGACAGACAAATATAACATTGCTTCAAAAGTTGTCATTTTAGGACAAAAGTAAAGCATATTATGACACAAAGTGTCATGGAGAAGAATTGACATCAGGTAGCTAGCTGTGTGTTGGTCAGAAATTTACATGAAGGCGGTGGACTAGGAAAACTTAGTTCATATTGTGAAGACAAGATCTATGTCATAGTCAAAAGGAAGAGTGAAGACAGCCGAGTTTATGAGATTAAACGAGAAACAGGATGCAACAAAACAAGAATCTTGCATCTTAACCTGTTGCTAATTTGTGATTACCAACAACCAGAATCCCTGAAGTAATCCTGGGAAAGAGCAAACAGACCTGGACCAGACATCCACTTATGTTGATCTATTGCTTTTCAGCAAAAATATTTCAAACATGAACATGAGGTTCTAAGTATACTTTTTGATAAAACGTTATAAGCCCACTTGCCACTTCATGGCGACCTCTATAAAGTGGGTCCATACACTATGATGTAGGGTTGCATGGTGCCCACTGCTGCTGCGAAAGCAGCATCAGTAAAGTATTGTTGGGGTATTGGGTTATTCCCCTTACAGGATTTAATCTTAAAGGGAATGTGTCATCAAAAAATGACTTATTGTTTAACTTACGTTTTTATGTTAAACACATTTTTTAAGAATTTTTGGTTATATTTCTTTTAAATTTTTCATATCACTTTAAATATTTTTTAATAATTCTTAAATCCTGCAGTTTTCACTTTGGCCACTAAGCCTAATAACAGTCTGACACTTCCTGCCCTATAGATAAAGATTTTCAGCAGTGTGTTCATTATTAACACAAGCAGGGTCAAACTGAAAGGAGACACCAGTGTGAATAGATAACACAGAATCCACCAGTCACAAGAGGAGATGTCACAGCTCTCACCCCCCTCCTCCCTGCAGAGTGAATTCTTCCTAGGTCACACAGCATGATTAGAAAACTGTCCTATTGAAGTCTATGGGACAGAAACAGTCTTATGTTTCCTATGTGCATGAAGCTGCTGTAAAGCATCTCTCTGACTGCTGTTAAAGCAGTGCAAACAAGGCCTAGTGGCCAAAGTGAAAACTGCAAGACTTAAGAATTATTAAAAAATATTGAAAGCGATATGAAAAATTAAAAAGAAATATAACCAAATTTTTCTTAAAAAATGTGTTTAACATAAAAACGTGAGTTAAACAATAATTAATTTTTGATGACACATTCCCTTTAAGTCTGTCCCCCTCATTTTTTTGTTTTATCTTGGACCAACAAGCCTTCTCATTTGACCCAGGTGTTTTTAATTAGGAGTAGTATAAATAAGGACTACTACCCCCTTTTTTCACTCTGCTTTTTGGTAGCCCATGGAAAGGTGTGATTCTTTCTTTTTTGTTGTGGTGTTGTCTGACGGCCATTGTTGCTGTGTTGTGGTGCCTGTGAGGTGGTGTTACTGAGAGCCAGGGGGCTAAGTCTGGCAGCAATGGTGTTTTTGAACCACTGGGTTGTGCCCCTCACTTGCGCTGCTTTTACTGTGGCGGTGGCTGCCATGTGATACTACAGCATAGTGTAGGGACCCACCTTATAGAGTTTGCCATGAAGTGGCAAGTTGGCTCATACCATTTGATCAAAAAGTATACCAAGAACCTCATGTTCATTTTTGAAAATATTTTTGCTGAGAAGCAATAGATCAACGTATGACAAGTAGATGTGCGGTTCATGTCTTTTTTCTCTTTCCTAGGATTTAATCCCTGAAGTAACAAACCAACCAAAACCGTGAAGGAAACAGTAGCCTAAAGTATTACCTCTTGCAGAAAATGACGTAGAAAGCTTGGATGAGGAAGATCACACCTATGTGCTTCGTATGCCAGTAGCAATTAGTGACTTAAATCCTGAAGCTATAGAGTTTGTGCCACAAGAGTTATCTGATGAAAGAAAATAGAAGAAAGTACACCAGAAAACCCAGAGGACAGACTCAGGATCCAGAAAAGGAAGAACCAGCAGAAAGCACAGAAATAGTGGATCCAGTTATGGAGTCAGAGACTGTTGATTTAATTACAGCTGAAACTGAGGATGAGCCAGCATTAGGACCTGAACCAGAAGTATCAGAGACTGATGAAATTGATGAAACAGAGACATCAGAAGAATTGCCAAGCAGAAAGGTTTCCTCAAGAGAAAGAAGACTTGTGATGCTGACTTATGACACTCAGGGAGAACCGAGTGCGGTACCAAGAACTGTTCAGATCTGTCGCCTGTAGACCAGTTGAGACAGTCTGAGGAGAACTTTTCCACCACTAGTTCTGGAAAGACTGTAGGATCGTTTAAAAATCTATTCAATGGACTGAAAAGTAAAATAATTTCATAGCTAGAATAAGAATTGGCTGGCTGACAATGGTCTGAAATATTCCAGCAAAAGATATAAATGTGAATAGCTTATTTAAAATTGTTTTTTTTGTTTGCTCTCTCTCATTTCTTTTGCAGGAGAACGTTGAACATATAGCTAAGAGATAGTTTAGGATGTTGAAAAATTTGTCAAATGTTGGGGTCGTCACCCCCTGTAAATAGAGGCAGGCATAGAAAATAGTATTACTGTTGTAGCAATCGGAGATAATGGAACCAGTAAGACATTGGCTACTTTTGAGTGTTTCAGACCGGTCAAACATTTAAGAGATAAAACTTATTTAAGGTAAACTGCCTACCCGTACTGATGAACTTGGAAGTCTAGTCTTCATGGCCTGTCCTCATCTATTGTAAGTGGCTGAATGTTGAGGATGAAATTAATCCAGAGGAGGAGATTCTGATCCGGTGGGAAGCTTTACTGTTATCAAGTGTTAATTAGTTACCTCTGGCATTTAGAGTGCGCCAGAGGTTCCAGCACACAGCATTGCTAGTTGTCCAGCAGTGAGAAAGTTAACAGTTAGAGCTGGTGCTGTGCATGCTGGGTGAAAATGTGGGGATAGAAGTTTCTAGACAGAGACTAGTTTAGTGTATTCAAGGGAGTGTGCGGCATGTGGAAGGATGTTGCTAGTGTTCTCTCAGAATCCTAAAGAACACTTAATCCCCAAACTGCAACCCTATCACAGTGGCATGTGGATTACACAAGTATTATTATGTAAACAAAGTAGGATGTAGATAATAAGGTATCTGGATCCACATTGGGTCTCTATAGCACAGCAAAATTAGATGAGAACATCTTTTTAAGTAATGTAAAATTAGGTATTTAGACTTGCAACTATTCAAATCTCAGCAAAGTTTTATGACCTTAAAATTTTTTCTAGCAGGTCTCCTTTACTTAAAAAAACAATGCCCAGCATTCATGCCCATCCAGTGGCTGTCTGGGCATGATAGGAGTTGTAGTTGCACAATAGCTGGAGAGCCACAGGTGGGAGATCACTGATCATATATTAAATAACTATGCCTGGCACCAGTGAGAAGGAAATTGTCAGCTGTATGGTTCACAGTTCTAATTTATATATCACCCTGGAGTATGACTTCAATGAACAATAATAACTTTTTTTGCATTTCATTGTTACGCCACGACCCATCAGCAAGAGAGTCGGTACAAACACAGCCTCATTCAGACAGTCATAATGAGGGTACATGCTAGCATCAGTATTATGGTCACAAGTCCCAGACCCCACTGATATTCAACTCCTTAACGACCGCCCACCATCTTTTGACGGCGGGCATTTCAGGTCGTTCGTCTGCAGCGACGTCTAAAGACATCGCTGCAGACATCGGAGTTTGCGGTGCCGCAATTGCGCTGGGATCGGGGCTGTACTACACAGCCCCGATCCCAGAGCATGTCCTGCAGGCATCGGGCAGCGGAGGAAACCTTCGCAACCCGGTGCTTTAACCCTATGATTGCGGCGGCGCGTTACCGCAGCGCAATCAAAGGGTTCCCCTGCTCTGTCAGGTGATCGGAACACCCGGTGACCCGACAGAGCTCAGGGACCGGCTGCACAGTCAGCTCTGGGTACCTAGCATGGCCCCAGAGCTGTCTGTGTATGAAGCCAGTGATTAGGACGCACTGTGTGCTCTCCTAATGACTGCCTGTGTCAAACTGACACAGATTAGCATGTATTAGCATATATGAATATGCTAATACATTACTAAAGGTAAAAAAAATGTAAAAATTTTTTAAACAGTTCTCCCTAAAAGGAGTAAAAAAAAAAGTCCAAAAAAACCCATAAAAAGTATAAAAAAAGAATAAAAAAATAAATAATAAAATAAAAATAAATATTTAATAAAAAATAATTGTACATAAATTACACGCACAAAAAAACCTACACATATTTGGTATCCACATGACCATAATAACCTGTAGAATTAATCTAACAAGTTATTAAGTGTGAAATGTGAATGGTGTAAAAAAAAAAATAAAAAAGCTAAAAAAAAAAATTTTTAAATAAAAAAAAAATACTGCAATTATTTAAGGGTACTTAAACTATTCCCCCATAAAGTAAAACTTGTCTCAAATAAAACAAGGCCTCATACAGCTGCGTCATTGAAAAAATAAAAAAGTTACAACTGTTTAAATGCAAGGAGGCCAAAACTAAAAAAAATTTCTGGTCATTAACTACTTTTCAGGCGTTCGGCTTAAGGGGTTAAATAAACTGAATTCGATTGTCATATAACACTATGGGCTAGGGCCACACAGCACAGGACAAAAAACTCAGAGAAAACCAAATCCTAAAACCATTCAACTGTGTTTTTTGTAAAGTTCTTGTCAAAAACCGCCAAAAAATGGTAGTTTTTGTCACATTTTCTGGCAAAGCTTTCTGGATATTTTTTGAACTGTTTTCAGTCAGTGCAGTAGTTTTTGCACAATTTTAACCCCCCTGGGCGGTTTTACAGAGGAGATGCTGCCAAAAAACATGTCAAAAGATGCCCAAAACCTGCCGGGTGGTTTACATCGACTGTAGTAATTTTTCTGATGGATGCCGTCGGTTTTTGCAACATGTTCTTAAAGCTGCCAGCGCCAGAAAACGAGCAGAAAAAAACGACCTGTGTAGACTGTTTTTTTGTATTAAAGTCTATGTGATTGGGGTTCTCAAAACCTTGATACAGGCACTAAAATGGTTCTTTGACTACCAGTTAATCCCTTCTACCCATGAGAAAATCTGTAATCCACAATCTACTCCTCCTTTTGGAGAGGGAAGGTGTTGAGCTTTCCCTTTATATGTTAGCTTTAACTCCAAACTGTGGGACCCCGCAGTCCTAGAAACAGACCATGCACAGTGATCATAGTTTAATTGTCTCATTGTCTTTACAAGAATCAACCAAAATTCTAGACAGACCTTTCCTCTAGACATGAAGGATGCCCCTTCTCAGGGTTAGGGTACGTTCACACGGTGTTTTTAAATCGGAAAAACAGATTGAAAAGTGCAGTGTAAAACACATCCAAAGATGTACCCAAAGTGTTGTGCATGTTTGGATGCATCTTTGCTGTAGCAGAAACGCACCCTATAGTTTTAAATAGGGTGCCTGCTGTGTCAAAAGGATTAAGTATTGACATGGCAATTCCTTGAACGGATCCAAAAGACACATCACAAAGACGCATGTAAACACGCATTGTCTGAACGCCAATGTGCGATTTATATTGAAACTTATGTAAATCACACTGCACATTGTTAGATATGTTTATGGGTCCGTTTTGGGCACGAAACAAGGTTCAAAACACGCATCTAAAAAACGCTGTGTGAACATCCCCTTACAAAGATCAGAGAATTGGGAATCTGGGAAAAGTCAGGGAAAATGCAAATGTTATTGGCACATAATTCCATCCCACAACGATATTTTAGCAAATTTTGTTAACAATGATTGTCTCAGTACAATGTGTTTCGCAGAACACAAGTCAACTTTTGCAACTACAGGCAGTCCCGGGGTTATGAAGGAGATTGGTTCTGTAGATTGTTCTTATGTTGAATTTATATGTGTGTTGGAGCAGGTGCATTTTTTAATGTCTCTGTGGTCAATTTTTTTTCTCTTTTAGGTTTGATTAGTGAGTTAACACCCCTTTCACATTTGTTTTGTTTTGTGCACATTCCGTGCCCCTGTTAGTACATGTGTTTAAAATGTGTGATGTGGCATGTTGTACACAGCTGCTACTATGGAACTACAAGTGCCAGCATCAAGCCCTGGATGACGAGTAGTCAAAGGTGACTGCATAGGGTGCCACTTCATCCCAGACAGGAAAGGGGTGCAAGGAGCTATAGCATGGGCTAAGTTTTCCATTAGGGGGGTAGGGGCGCTATGTGACTTATTTGCTTATAGAAAAAGAAAATACCATGTCTCAGTCCTGACTAGCATGCCATACCACACATGTTATACACACGTACCTCCACCCATATGATCAGTACATGAATTTACCCCTCACAGGGGGTGCGGTTATTGTATGGGGGGGAGGGGCGGACACGATGTACTGACGGAGCTATGAACCTCTGAGTTTTGGTGGTCTCCTAGTTAGGAACAGAAGCTTTTATGGGGTGTGATGTCAGTATATAAGTCACACCCCACAAAAGCCCCCATTCGCAAGCAGAAGACAATTGGAACTCGGAGCATCATAACTTGGGTAAAACGGATGGCACTCCGACACAGGCTTCAGTTGGAATCTAGCCTCTACCAGCTTTATTGAGGCACAGTAAACAGAACACAAACCACAAAACATAAATAAAATCCTCGGCCGTCTAGCCACTAACTAAACATTAAATGTGTCCCTCACTAACGTGGCATATGCCTACTGCACAGCACCACCAACACTTGTACCAGCCTCCACTGGTTCAGTCTTCCTCAAGGCAGCCACCTGCTTGCCTCAAGCCTGGGGGTTAAGAGCCTCCTCTCACCAGCTCCACCGCTGCTCCAACTTGCAGCTGACCACACCCCCTGAACACCTGGAGTAGGAGGCCTTTAATAGGTCTCCAGGGACGTTTCCAAATCCTGGCCTGGCACACCCACCCAACACTATGGCTGTCCCAAAAAAGACATCCCATACATAGCTGCCTTGCAGCTATTCTAGCCGCTACTGTAAGTGTCAGTAATATATAATTACTGACACAATATCAGTGGCTTTTCCCCACCGAGACCAGGTCCTCGGTGGCACATCTGCAGGAGGTCTCTGGCTGCACACCTTCTACTGGCAGAAACCTACGACTACCAGCGGTCGCTCTGCCACAATATATATATATATATAGCCTTATATATCATGAAGCATGATAAAATATTGAAGACTTTAGAATCATCAAGCAGGAGAAAGCATTATAGCATTTTAAATCTGCGTGTACTAAACAGCAACTAAGGAAGTGGTTCACGGTGATGTGATGACATGGCCCAACATGTTAACTAGGGTGGTGGTAGTGTGGGAAGGAAATATATATATATATATATAATATATATATATATATATATATATATATATATATATAGACATTATATATATGAAGGCCGCTGATAAGTATTTTGCTTTGTGTTCTTCTTTTGTTTCTATGGTGACGAATGTTACATCACATGAAAGCCTTATGTGTCTAATATATGTTTTCAAAATTTTGTGTTTGTAGCTTATGGCAACAATGATCTAGGCATGTGGGAAAACAAAATGGCGGAATCTAAGGCGATATTCACAGCAAATGAGAGCAGAGGAGTGATAAAATTCTTGTTTCTGCAAGGTAAGTCCGTGAACATTTGAACATGAAGAAGCTATCTGCAAAGTGGGTCCCCAAATGTTTGACAACAGATCAGATAAGAATGCGAGTGAAAACTTCCCGGTCCATTTGTTAGCGTTTGCGGACTGATAAAAACTTCCTGGATCAACTGATCACTATGGATGAGACCTGGATGTATTTGTATGACCCTGAAACCAAGGAGCAGTCAAAAGAGTGGAGGCACAGAGGTTCTCCTCATCCAAAGAAGTTCAGGGTGCAAAACTCAGCCACTAAGGTGACGTCTGTGTTCTGGGATAAGAAGGGTGTGCTGCCAGTGGACTACCTTCAAAATGGTTCCACCATCAATGCAAGGTATTACATTGAACTTTTGGACCACTTGAAGGCAGCTCTGAAGGCCAAAAGGTGCGGCAAGCTATCCAAAGGAATCTTGTTCCTGCAAGACAACACCGCCGCGTACACTGCACAAGTGACCACTTCAAAACTAGTGGAGCTAGGCTTCCAGCTGGTTGACCAGCCACCTTATTCCCCAGATCTAGCTCCCTCCGACTATCATCTGTTTCCAAACCTGAAGAAACACCTCAAGGGTACCACATGGTGTGTATATATATGTATACATATAGTTATGTGCAAAATAGTTGCAGTGTGTTTTCACACATTGCAGTTTATTATTTGATATACAATATTTTTTAAGTGTATTAACACATTACAAAATCTATACAATGTGGTTTTGCCATAATTGTACAGGTTCCCAGAATAAAGTAACGTGAATACAAATGCTTGATAAACACTGTAAAATATAGAAAAGACAACTGAAGAATTGCATTTTTTCCCATCCTCATCCCCCAAAATTATTAAAATTACGAAATAGATATTTTGTACCCCAAAATTATACCAATGGAAACCTCAAGATATATTGTATGCTATTAAAAAAAAACATTAAAAGGATAATATCCACCACATAAAACTTACTAAAACATATTGAGCATCTCCATAGGTTTGTAGTTCATGGGCTGCACTATGAATAAGAACCCATGAAGAGGTTCGAAATGCATTAGTGAGCTTTATGTGGTGTATATTATACTTTTAATCTGTTTTTTAAAGGGATGCAATCAATTTTGAGTCATATCTTTCCCGACATGTGTTGGATAACGTTTTGTTTTTCCTATTGGATGCTGTTTTTCACTCAACAACCTGTACTGCTAATTAATGAAGAACACATAAAGATTTTTTTTTTGCTATCTTACCAAGAAAAACTAGTGGTATAATGTTGTGCTGTGTTAACCATAGAAAGCAGTACAAGGGTGAAGAAATCAGGCAATACTTTGTAATGGCTGAGTATATTGGATGGTAAGCTTTCAAGAGTACTAGCTCTCTTTGTTAGACATGGTGTTATATCAGAAACTGAAAATTCACAGACTTTTTATACACATAAGAGACATGGACGTTCAAAGGCTCTTAAAATCTTTATATCTTCATTTGTGTTTGGATATGCCGGCTAATTTTTGACTTTTTTTTTCTACAGTGTATTTGGAGTGGCTGTCTCAATTTCATTCATGCACTCCTCCCATCTGCCTTTGGTCTTTTAAATGGGTGTGATTGGTACCCACTAGCCTGAATGAATTGGCTCCTGGTAGAGAAAAATCCATAGATTGATAAATGATAGAGTTACCTTGATGTGGTAAGTAGGCACATATAGTTTGATTAAAACGAGCACTAAAAACCTTATTTAGGCTATTTCTACACAATAGAAATTTACTGTTGGACTTTTAAACGGATCCGGTATTTAGAATCTGCAAAAAGTCCGACTGTAAATCGTCCCCATAGACCTCAATAAAAAGTCCGAGCTGTAGTCTACAGATTTTCTAAGGTCGGATTTCAAATCCGAAATCTATTCAAAAAACATAGCATATGTTCTATAATCCGTTGTATTTCAGTTGAAAACAGCAAAATTATAACATAGTTCAATGTTAATGGGCTGTCTGAAATACGAAAACCGACCGCAAAATCCGCGCAACAAAGGGATAAAAAATTAAAACTGGTTGGCTTCTACAATAGAAGCCTATGGTATTTTACAATTGCCGTGTGCATGTAAGCTAAGATAATACAGTAGTAATGCAGTTTTAAATATGTGCTAGCTTTTTTTTCTTTTTTTGCAAAGTGTACCAGGCCAATTGATCCCAAAAAAATACTTTTCGTTAATTTCCCTCAGGTGAATGGGGGCCTATAGGTACATTTAGCTTATATGCTGGTAACGCTTTAAACATGCAGGGAAAAGTAATGTGAAAAGAGCCTAATAGACATGATCATTTTTGGGACAACCACTTTTTGACACGTAGTACAGTACTTTGATATTTTAATATATGTGGAGCAGCTATTGCTGTAGGTCCAAATTTGCATGGACCCATCAAGAAGCCTAGAAATTATCATCAGAAGTACCACTTCCTTTAAAAAGTAATCTGCCTGAACGTAGATACTTTGTGAAAAAGAATAACAGATTTCAGAAATTTGTCATTGTACATTCAGATTTTGTAAGTCAGAAAACAAGTTCCCTATTCATAATCTTTCAGATCAGTGACAGAGCACAATCACGACTGCTCATTTAAATATACTGTGTCAATCGGAAGCATTGTGCATTATTTTACTGAATTAGATCTGCATTCAGTGAATTTACCTACATTTCCTAAAACTGGAATAAAACACTATTTAACAAGAACACACGCTTTTGTCCTTAATACATATGAATTTCTTTGGCTAGACGGGATTTAGACTTTAAAATCATATTCAGAATAACACTGGCTTAAAATCAACTAATGCCTTGAACTGAAGAGTATCCCATCTTCTGTCTTTGAAGTTAAATAATTTATACAGCAGAGTAATATTTAGCACTTTGCTTTGAGAAGCCTGAAAGCAGCTCCACTTTATAGTAGATCATTCTTTCTGAACTTCTTTTCAGCAATTCAAAACTTCTTCCATTTTTATAGGTTTCTTAAATACACTTCAGTGAATCAGCTCATCTAGGCACCAGGCTCCCTGAAGTGGGTCTGTCTAGTTTTCCTATGCCCTTTTATTGACCAGATCCCTAAATAATGATGTGTACTGTGTTAGACTAAGAATTAGTCACCTTCAGCAGTAAATCTAAAGCAATTGTTTACACCGCAGACTACAGTGTCTGACAAAAAAACACTGACCGCATTGAGGGAACGGGCAGGTTGCCGACATGTTCTCAAACAAGTATTACATCGCCTGAAGAGAATAATTTAAGCATCCTACATGATTTACCTGGTGTTTGCAAGGCAATCAATATTCAAGGATCTTGACAAGGAGTCTAAAAGGTTGATGTGATTATACAGAATGTGTCGGCTGGGCTATTCCTGTTCCAACACCTGGATTTATCATCTGAAAGCCTTTTTTGAGCTTATTTGTGTCATGTGCTTGTCAGGATAACAATCAGTGCACATATACATTCATCATCAAATTTTACATTTGACAGCATAAAAACTGAATTGAAAATAGAAAAATAAGTTTAGTGTTGTTACTCTGACTTGGGCGCTTGATACATTTTACATTTTTCTAATGTTTAGCTCTGGCTGGTGTATTAAAAAGCAAATGTATGTAAAATGTTTTCTGCAGGTACAGGTAGATCCCCCCATGATGTGTTTTGCTGCCCAGACTGATTATTAAAGGGAATATCCCATCAAATAATGACTCATGTTTTTTATGTTAAACTAATTTTTTAAGAATTTTTGGTTATTTTTATTGTTTTTATTTTTCTATATATCTCAATATTTAGAAAGTTCTGCAGTTTTCGCTTTGGCCTCTAGGCCTAATAATAAGGGAACACCAATGTGTAACAGTAGATAACGCAGGATCCACAATCATAATAAGAGATACACAGCCTCCCTATCACGTCAAGGGAGGTGCAGTTAGCCCTGACTGGAACCCAGCCCACTGTCCCTGCCTACTTGACGTGCTGCCCTAGGCGGCAGATGTCAACTGGGCGACAGTCCCTGTGCTGCTAGAGTGCGGGGGGCCATCAGAAGGAAGAATCGTCAAACAGTCAATATCAAATCAGGAACGCCAAGCCACAAAACAGAACCAGTAGGATAAACGTAAACAAGTCGAGGTCAAACACGAACAGGAGCGAGGTACAAAATCAGAAGACAAGCTGGGGAAAGGAGAACAAGCCAAGGTCAGGTACACAGAGAAGCAAATGCAAAATACAAAATAAGTAATCAGGCAGCCAGGAAAATTTCGCAGGCGCAGCACTCAGCTTGCAGGGAGTTTAAATGTGTTTCCCGGATACCGCTCCTGTAGCTGATTGGAGTGGCCTACGGGTCCTCCCATTGGCTGGTGCGACACGCCCCCTGTCCAGAGTGGCTGGGCCTCTGTCACTCACAGAGCTGCATGCAGAATGTGTATCAGGGTGGGGTCGCTGATCAGCTGCTGCAGAACATTGCTACCTGCAAACCGATCGCTGCCCTGCCCTGATAGTACCCCCCCTTTTAGGAGGGCCCACCGGACCCTTCCCTGGTCTGGGTTTGTCCGGGTGAGAATCATGGAATTCCCTCACCAGGTCATCAGCATGGATGGATTTTGCCGGAACCCATGATCTCTCCTCAGGACCATACCCCTTCCAATGGACCAGGTACTGTAGAGACCTTTGGACCTTACGAGAATCCAAAATACGGGCGACTTCATATTCTAACTCCCCCTCTATGCAAACTGGAGGAGGAGGTCTAGAGGGCGGAGTCACAGGCTGAATATACCTCTTAAGAAGTGCACGATGGAACACGTTATGTATACGGAGAGACAAAGGTAATTTCAGCCGATATGCCACCGGGTTAACCACCTCCTGAACCACATATGGACCTACAAATCGCGGCGCGAGTTTACCAGAGGGAACTTTCAATCGCAGATTTCGGGTGGATAACCATACTTTATCCCCAACCGCAAACCCTCTAGAACACAGATGCCGTCTATCAGAATTTTTCTTCTGGATGTTCTGGGTATGAACCAAGTTCTTCTGAACTTGGGCCCAGACTGTGCACAGATCTTTAATGATAACATCCACCCCGCTGTGATCAGACGTAGCACTGGAAAATGACGCATGCCTTGGGTGAAAACCATAATTACAGTAAAATGGTGAGGTCCCAGACGAGCTACTATCCTGATTGTTAATGGCAAATTCAACCAACGGTAAGTATTTTACCCAGTCTACCTGCTGATCAGATACATAACAACGGAGTTTTTGTGTTACCATTTGATTTACCCTCTCTGTCTGCCCATTAGTCTCTGGGTGGAAGGCAGAGGAGAAGGACAGGGTGATACCCAGAGCCTTGCAAAGGGCTCTCCAAAATCGAGAAACGAACTGAACCCCTCTGTCCGAAACGATATTCTCTGGTAAACCATGAAGCTTGACAATGTGTTTGACAAAGAGTTCAGCAAGCTTTTTGGACGACGGTAACCCCCTTAAAGGAACAAGATGGCACATTTTGCTGAAACGATCCACTACCACCCAAATAACTGTTTTGCCCTCCGAAGGAGGAAGGTCCATCATAAAATCCATGGAGATATGGGTCCATGGATGTTCAGGTATAGGTAGAGGGCATAGTTCACCAGGAGGACGAGTTCTGGGAACCTTAGCCCGAGCGCAGACTTCACAAGATGCCACATAGGCCTCAACATCACGAGGCAATGACGGCCACCAGTAATTACGAGAAATAAGCTTTTTTGTGCCAGACACTCCAGGATGCCCAGATAACATGGAATCATGAAATTCTTTTAAAACTCGTAGCCGGAACTGAGTGGGGAAAAAGACCTGGTGGGACTTAATTTCAGTGGCTAAATCAGGGGAAATAGCTGAGACAACAGTCTTCTTGGGCAATATAGGTGCCGGATCCTCCTGGGATGCGTGGCTGGCACAGAAGCTTCTAGATAGAGCATCAGCCTTCATATTTTTTGAACCAGGTCTGTAAGTAACAACAAAGTTGAAGCGCGTAAAAAATAACGCACAACGCGCCTGACATGGATTTAACCTTTTAGCACTCTCTAAAAAGGTAAGGTTCTTATGATCAGTAAGAACCGTGACTTGATGCTGGGCACCCTCGAGGAAGTGGCACCATTCCTCGAAGGCCCACTTAATAGCCAACAACTCCCGGTTCCCAACATCATAATTCCTTTCAGCTGAGGAAAATTTTTACGTGAAAAGAAGGCACAAGTGTGAAGGTTAGTCATAGCAGCGGACCCCTGAGACAAGACGGCCCTGCGCCATACTCGGAAGCATCAACAAAATTAGAAGCTGATCCAGAATCCACAAATGCACTCCCAGAACCAGACAGCGACAAGTATGAAATCTTAACTGGTAGCAGCAACTTTTTGGATACAATAGGAAATACCTGGTCGCCTAGGTGATCTTCCTGCTAATCACCTAGGCGCTGGAGTTTTTCCGACCTGGTCTTCCTCTTGGAGCACTCCCTTATGCCGTGTCCATCTTCGCCACAGTAAAAGCCTAATTCCTGGATACGCCGAGAAGTCCTACGGTCCCTAGCAGCACTGACAGAAAAAGCCCCCACTTGCATGGACTCCTTTGGCTTTATATCGGGAACCGTGGGCGTAGAGGTAACTATGGAATGAACCACCGGGGGCGGTAGCCGTCTCCCGACGTCTCTCCCTAACACAAGTGTCCAGGTGAACGGCTAATGCCATAGCCTCATCTAAAGTACTAGGGGTAGGGTAAGCCACCAATAAATCCTTCACATGGTCAGCTAACCCTAATGTCAATTGGCATCTAAGAGCTGGGTCGTTCCACCCAGACGGAACACACCAGCGCCGAAATTCGGAGCAATACTCCACGACACTTTTTACCCTGCCTCAAGGTGGTCAGCTGAGCCTCGGCCACAGCTTCCCTATCCGGGTCATCAAAAAGTACCCCTAAGGCGGCAAGGAACCTGTCCACAGAAGACAGTTCTGGCAAATCAGGCGGTAACGAGAATGCCCTCTCCTGGGGGGACCCTGAAGTAGGGACATAACAATTCCCACTCTTTGCTCCTCATTCCCCGAGGTATGTGGGCGGAGCCTAAAATACAGGCGACATCCCTCTCTAAATGCCACAAAGGCCTTCCTGTTGCCTGAGAACCTGTCAGGCAACTGGATAGGGGGCTCCACAGGAGGGGAAAGTAGTGCAGGAATAATCTGACTTGGGGTAGACTCCTGCTGTTCTACCCTCAGTGCCAGATCCTGGACTAGCTGGGTTAGCCCCTGCATCTGCTCTACCAGAGCTGTCATGGAGTTCATAGTGAGAGTAGAGCAGTAACGGTTTCGACCTGCGAAAATGTCACGTTAAAGGAGGTGCAGTGAGCCCTGACTGGAACCCAGCCCACTGTCCCTGCCTACTTGACGTGCTGCCCTAGGCGGCAGATGTCAACTGGGCGACAGTCCCTGCGCTGCTAGAGTGCGGGGGGCCGTCAGGAGGAAGAATAGTCAAACAGTCCGGGTCAATATCAAATCAGGAACGCCAAGCCACAAAACAGAACCAGAAGGAAAAACGTAAACAAGCCGAGGTCAAACACGAACGGGAGCGAGTTACAAAATCAGAAGACAAGCCAGGGTCAGGAGAACAAGCCGAGGTCAGATACATAGGTAAGCAGACAACAAAGAATAGCACAGGTAGCAAGGCAGCCAGGAGAATTTCGCAGGCGCAGCACTCAGCTTGCAGGGTTTAAATGTGTTTCCCGGATACCGCCCCTGTAGCTGATTGGAGCGGCCTCCGGGTCCTCCCATTGGCTGGTGCGACACGCCCCCTGTCTGGAGTGGCTGGACCTCTGTCACTCACACAGCTCCTAGCAGACTGTCTATCAGGGTGGGGTTGCTGATCAGCTGCTGCAGAACATTGCTCCCTGCAAACCGAGCGCTGCCCAGCCCTGATACTCCCCTTTCCCCTTTCCTGCATACACACTTCTTCCCAGGTCACAGAGCATGACTAGAAAACTCTCCTATAGAAGTCAATGGGTCTGCTTCTGTTCACAGACTCCTATGCACATGTACCTGCTATTATACCTGATCTCATAATCATATACAGAAAACTGAATAAAAAATTATACAATTAGAAAAAAAACTGATACGAAGAAAAGAATATGTATCAGTATCTTATTATTATTAGTAAATACTAAAAAAAAAATAGTCAACAGATTCCCTTTAAAAGCGCATAAAAAGTTGCTTGTTTTGGTTCTTACTAGTGGATGAAGGCCACAGTACAGCTCCTGATTCTCCTCTTGGTAGTTCCCTCAGGTGGCCCTGTCTTTACATGGACATACAACTAAATTTTCTTTTTTGGGCTGTCTGTGAAAACATGTACTGACTAGATTTCGGGTAATTATTATTTCTAGGTCAAAGGTACAAGCCATTGTATTATTCCAGATCCTGGTGCATTATTATTTTGCTCAATTTCTTAACATTTTGGGCGACATGACAGAAAAGAGGTGCATTAAATGAGTGTATAATGTGCCTGAATGTATGAGCCTGTCATATGTGAGTTCATAAATCTGCCGTGTGCTACTCCTTGCATAGCATATTTTAGGAGCATACCTTAGGTGCATAGCATATCTTGGGCAAATAAATTAAGCGCATTTAAATGTGTTGTGCCTGGCCCACACTGCACCAAGTTTGGGTGTACGACTATTCAAAGACACATAGAGTAGGGCTACAACAGTTTATTGCGACGAAATACACCAACAAAATGTCGAAGCTCGATTCTGACATGACATCTTTTAGGTTTAACTGACCTAACTGGCCCTGGTTACACGGTGGGATTAGGTTGCTTGGAGATGTCAGGCATGTTGATCTATTTAAAGACATAGGGTGACATGTATGATTTATGGCACTTAGACACCAATTTTAAAGTGCATTACAAGAGTATAGAATGCGCCTGATTTATGAACCTGTTCTACTGTGGGTCATAAATGAGGCGCATTCTAGAACAGAAACAACAATTCTGGCCACTTTTAAAGTGGTTTACCTGTTTCAGCAGTAATGCGCCTGGAATTGCCGTACTGAAGCTATAGATCTATATCATTGTACGGTTTTATTGCGCCCCACCTCCCCCACATCCCCTGAAATCAGGTACATTACAAAGTGCCACGGGCGCTCTGTAACGCGCCTGATTTTGGCATACCAGCGATTTTAGCGAATGGGGCTGCGCTAGATGTCGGGCTGAAAAGACGCCAGACTTCTGCCGCAGCCCCGTTCATACATGTCGCCCATAAGTTCCTGCCTTGTCTTAGAGCCACATTCTGCTTCAAGCTCCCACTTCCTGGTTAGACTGTGGGAGGTTCTAAAGAAGTAATCAGCTCTGCTGTTTATAACTGATCCTAATAGAGTGACTTGAGTGCCGGAGGTTTTCTTTAAATTGTAGTGCACAAGGCGACAAAGCTGTAAAGTGTTGAAGCTTGCCAGTAAGTAATGTAAACAAACTCCCATCTTTCAGATAAGAAACAAAGCAGGGCGTGCCATCACCATTCCAGCTACTGATGCAGCTTGCTAGAGCAGAGAGAGTTGGCCAGTAACTAGGAAAGCTTGTGTACAAAAGCAGGAGATAAGATCTGCTCCTTCTGAAGAGAAGCAAAATCAGAACAGCAATGCATTTGGGAATAGTGTTTATTTACGTTTGCTGACATGTTTAACCCCTTCATGCATATGGACATACCGGTACGTCCTGAATGCAAGTCATTTACTGAAATCGGGCGTGCCAGAACATCCAAGAGATTGTGTGGACTCTGCTCATAAAATACAGCTGACTCCATACGCTGTCGACCATGACTGGAGCTTGCAAGAGCTAAGGGAAAGACAGAGTGAGGAGGCTCCCTCTGTCTTTATTGTCCACCCTTCCCGGAGTAATCATAGGGTGCTGATTGCTTCTATGGCAACCCGGACGCCTAACCAAGGCCTGTGATGTCACTACTCTGGTGATTGGCAGTCACCATGGTGACTAATAGTTACAATGCATAGCAGTACAGACATGTACTGCTATATATTGTAGCAGCAATTTATAGATCGCTGAATCAAGCCCCCTTTGTCCCCTATGGGGAAAGAGGAAAAAAAAAATGTTTAAAAGTAAAACAAAATAAAAAGTAGAAAACACGAAAAAACACATGCAAAAAAATAAAGTAAAACATGTACACTGGCCTTTTCCTATTACAAGTACCCATCACCCAAAAAAGATCAAAATTAAAAAAGTACACATATTTGCCGTTGCTACGTGTTTAATGACCTAGCCTATACATTTGTCATGCTATTTAACCCACATGACAAACATTGTAAAAAAAACACCAAAAACACAATGCCAGAATAAAACTAACATGTCATGTATACTGCACGGTGAGCGTTATAAAAATAAAAAAAACACTAGCAGGATTGCTGTATTTTCTTTACCTTTCCTCCTAAAAATTCATTTAAAGGGGATCAGAAAGTCATCTTCCTCCCAAAATAGTACTAATGAAAATGTTAGATTTAAAATCAAGCCTTTAGACAGCTCCATACACAGAAAAATAAAAAAGTTATCAGTCTCAGACTGTGGCGGTGAAAAATGTGTTTTCTTTTTTAAGTGATTTTATTGTATTAAAGCAGTAAAAACTAAATAAATTTAGTATTGCTGTAATCGTATCAACCTGCAGAGTAAAGTTAACATGTAATTTATACCACATGGTGTCCACTGTAAAAAATAAAAATAAAAAACACTACTAGGACTGCTGTATTTTGTTCATCCCACTATCCAAAATCTGCTCAATATACAGAAAAATAAAAAGTTATGGCCCTCAGAAAATGAACTAAGAACACATTTTTTTCAAAAGCATTTCTTTTGTCTAAAAGTAGTAAAATATAAAAAGTTACATAAAATGTTATTAAATATTTTGTTGTAATTACATCAACCTGCATAGTAAAGTTATCATGTCACTTATAATGCGTGGCGAACACTGTAAAAATTAAGCCCAAAAAACAAAGGTGGAATTACTTTTTTTTCTTTTTCCCTTTTTACAGCCCAATGCTAAAAAGCTGTGAAACACCTGTGCGGCCAAAATACACACTAGATAATTTCCTGAGGGGTGTTGAATCCAAAATGGGGGGACTTCTTGAAGGTTTCACCTCTTCTGGTATCTTGGGGGTTGTGCAAATACGACATGACACCCACCAAAATCTGCATTCCAAAAGCGAAATAGCGCTCCCTCCCTTGTACACCCTGTCATGTACCCAAACAGCAGTTTAAGAAAGTCCAGGTGCCGCTGCAATATCCACTGCCCAATAATGTTCAAGAATTAAAAAACTTTTATTAGAGATCCAAAAAATAAAACATGCAAAAATACATGGACCCATGGAAGAGCAAATAGTAGAAGTTGCGTTTACAGAGACTGACGCGTTTCGAAGCCGAAGCTTCTTAGTCGTAGCTAAAGTAACAGATGACGTATGCTCATTTAAATACCGGTAAGTTCCGGTCACATGTTGGGAATTAACCCATGAAAATCAAAATACATAAAGTATACAAATATGAACAATTCTAAAAACCATATGAAATACACATACATAAATACATCGAGTGGTGTGGAAAAAGACTAATAATAATACATAATATCCTGTTTGACATTTAACCCTTTTAGTACTCTAGTGTCTAAGTCAAAAATCCAGCGGGACTCCCGGCTAAGTAGTTTGCGATGCAAATCACCGCCCCGGGGGGAATGCATTACCTTTTCTATGCCTAAAAAAGTAAAATGACTGACATCCCCTCCATGTATCTCCAGAAAATGTTTGGAGACCATGGAGATGTTATTGATGTTATTAATTTTATAGGAATCAGAGAGATGTCGTCTAATGCGGACCTTAAGTGGACAAGAGGTGCAACCTACACACTGTACTTTGCGTACAGTTTACCAAATAGACTACAAATTTGCTATTGCAATTAATGAACTTCTTAATGCGATAACTTTTACCTGTGGAAAAAGAAGTAAAGTAGTCTGAATTATGGCAAAAACTGCACGCCGTGCATTTCCTATGTCCACACTTGTAATAACCCGTATTATTCAACCAGGAACACTGTAAAGTGGAGGCGGATCTAAAGAGACTCGGCGAGAGTAGGGAGCCCAGAGTAAGAGCTCTTCTTGAAACAGTAATAAAGGAAGAATGTCCAGCTGTGCTTAATGCGATATAATCCACAATTTATTCGGAGGGAAGTAAAATAAACAGGAAAAACAGGTACATCTAACGCGTTTCAGGCCTTGTGCATATCGGCCCTTAGTCGTAGCATGGTAACAAGACAAAACACACTCAATTATATGATTACATATGTTGATTAACAGGTGTTACAAATCAATGGGCGTGGAAACCGCAATAGACAAAAAACACATACACATACAAAGGAGGAGAAAAAAGAAAGCAGCAGGAGTACTAAAAAACATATACACATATGCAACATATTAATAATGTAAGATTAAATCCTGTCTGCTATTTAAACCAGATGGAACTCTCGTTTTTAGAGTAAAGATCCAAAAGGATTCACGATTTAACAGTCTACGTCTACGATCACCTCCCCTCTCTGATACATTAACCCTTTCAATACCTTGTGCCACAAGGGTATTAGTATTCCCTCCATGATGAACAATGCAGTGTTGGGAAACGGCCGATGAGCCATGCATAATCGCGGCTTTAGCATCAGATAAGTGTCTCCTAATACGATCCTTTAGTTTGCAAGTCGTGCAGCCAATATATTGGATGCGACACTGCAAACATGAAACAAGATAGACAACATACTTAGTATTACAGTTGATGTACTGTTTAATGGTATAGTTTTTATTAGTCTGGAAGGATTGAAAAGAAGAACACTGACCCAGAATGCCGCAACAAATACAACGGCCGTGTCCACACTTAAAACATCCTACATATCGCAACCAAGTAGGTTCCAACCTTGGACTTTGGAACAGACTAGGTGACAATAGTTGTTTAAGAGTGGGAGCTCTTTTTGCGATACATTTAAAACCCCCAGAAAAACAATTGTTTAAAAGAGGATCAGAAGTAAGCAAAGGCAAAAATTTTTTGAGAATGGCAGATATCTGGGAAAACTCCACCGAATACGAGGTGGAAAAAACTAATGGTGACTTAAATGCAAAATCTGAAGCACTATTGGAGCGTCTTACTAATAGACTATCTCGTGTCCTTTTTAAAGCTATATTTTTAGCACGTTTGAGGCTCCAATTTGGATACTGTCTATATCTAAGTCTCTCCTCAATTTTTTCACTTTCCTTAAGGAAATCCTGCGTATCCGAACAGTTGCGTCTGGATCGCAGCATTTCACCAATCCTTTTGGATCTTTACCCTAAAAACGAGAGTTCCATCTGGTTTAAATAGCAGACAGGATTTAATCTTACACTATTAATATGTTGCATATGTGTATATGTTTTTTAGTATTCCTGCTGCTTTCTTCTTTTTTCTCCTTTTTTGTATGTGCATGTGTTTTTTGTCTATTGCGGTTTCCACGCCCATTGATTTGTAACACCTGTTAATCAACATATGTAACCATATAAATGAGTGTGTTTTGTCTTGTTACCATGCTACTACTAAGGGCCGATATGCACAAGGCCTGAAACGCGTTAGATGTACCTGTTTTTCCTGTTTATTTTACTTCCCTCCGAATAAATTGTGGATTATATCGCATTAAGCACAGCTGGACATTCTTCCTTTGTTACTGGATTTTCGCATGAGCTGTGCGGTCCGTGCTGGCTTTATCTCGCTATCGGTGAGCTGGATGTTTTGACTTTTCTCTTCTTGAAACAAACTTAAAACCTATATCTGATGCTTCCTGTAATTCTTCCGACATTCGCAGGACTGGTAAATGTTTCTTAATAATGGAAACAATTTGCCTGAATTGCATACTATATGTGGTACTGAAAGTAATTGTATTGTCTGAATACTTAGTATATTTGTTACGTTTTTTTGAAGGTCCATTTTCTAAGAGGCTGGTTCTTTCACGGGACAGGATTCTTTGATGGGCTGCTGCCAAATCTGAATCCCTGTAGCCTCTTTCTCGTAACCGCATACTTGCTTCTTCTAAATGTGAATTGAACTGCTCGTCCTCCGTGCAGTTCCTACGAAGTCTGATAAATTCCCCGTAGGGGATATTACCTGCTACGTGACCTGGATGGCATGAAGTTGCCATTAAGGTGGTATTGCCCGCTAATGTTTTCCTATAAGGAGAAACTTGTACATACAAACTGTTCCTACCCTGTAAAGTGACATCCAAGAAATTTATGATGGTCTTATCATGGGAAGAGGTGAAACGCAAATTATAAAAATTTGAATTAATATACTCTACAAATCGAGAGATAAGTGCAGGGTCGCCCCCCCAGACCAGGAGCAGGTCGTCTAGAACAGCTAGAACAACACGTTACGGCTCTCAAACAAAGAAAATTCCAGCGAGACTTACTGGACTATGAGAAGAAGGAGGTTTATACATATCATGCCAAACCGGAGAACCTGAATACACCACGTTCCATCCTGAGGAATTCTCATCGCGGTTCGTCTAAACAAAGATATGCCAATAGACGCAATGTAAGTTTTTCAGATCTGGATACTTCCCATGAACGCTCTATGTCCAACACCTCTGAAGATTCGTCAGCTGAACAATCAACTTCAATTGCAGAGAGGAGAGGTGCTACAGGAACTATGGATTCACTTCCCCAAAGTCAACAACTTGGAGCTAAGCCAAAAAAGGGACGAGGAGGGCAGGCAAAAGGTTACGCAAAGAACATAGGTCCCTGGACTTTGCGGGACATAAACAAGTAATCAATTTGTCAAGCTATATTCTGTCGCTAGATCAGCTTTCTGTTCTCTCCAAAGGCTTAAATTTTGCTCCTACTTTTCATTTTAATGTTTATGACACTATTTTGGACATAAATAGATTCGCAAGGGCTATTACACTCAAGAATCATTTTTCTAAGATCAATCAGTCATATCCCAATGAGGAATTAAATTTAAGGGAGGAGGTGGGGAGTTCATCATATTGTGTTCCAGGCCATAATGTATCCTTTCAAGATTTATGTGCGATCAGCACGTTACGTAATTTAGAAGCTGAGTCTGAAATAAGGGAAGAAAACCCAGTAGTCACACAAGATGAAATTTATTTTGGGAACCCAGATTTTTATCCCATACACTCGAGACCAATTAACTTGGATTTATTCCAAGAGCGAGTGGAAAGGGATTTAGTCCAATTACATGAGAAGTCCAAGGTGTGCTCTAGCAGGACACAAAACATCTCACTGGCAGAGCGCAGGGCCATCCAGGAACTAAAGAACAACCAGGATATTATTATCCGTTCTGCGGATAAGGGAGGAGCGGTAGTAGTTCTAAATGGAGGTCTTTACAGAAGAGAGAATCTTAGAGTGTTACAAGATACGGACACCTCCACAGTTCTAACACAAGATCCTACACCCAAATTTAGAGTTCTCTTAGATAAAGTCCTTTGTGAGGGTGTATCCTTAGAAATCTTTTCCAGGGAGTTAGCAGACAAAATGCTGGTAGATAAACCTATAACAGCCATTTTCCATTCCCTACCTAAGGTGCACAAAGAGGGTTTCCCTCCCACCGTCCGCCCCATAGTGTCAGGCATAGGGTCTTTAAACGAGCGGCTTAGCCAGTGGCTGGATATCCAACTACAACCACTGGTGGTGGCTATCCCAGGATATATCCAGGATACTAAAAACCTGATTTGTAACATCGAGAAATTCAAATGGGATGACACCTATTCCTGGGTCACATGTGACGTTGTAGGTCTATACCCCTGTATCCCCCATGATTTGGCCTTAAATTTTCTAGTCAGGTTTTTGACAACATATAGTAATTTTTCGCCCATGAAATGTCAATACTTGGTAGAGGTCACAAGGTATTTATTAAGTCACAACTTTTTTACCTTTGATGGTGTTTTTTATTTGCAGAGAAGGGGTGCACCCATGGGTGCTCGTTTTTCCCCTTCTCTTGCAAATATCTTTATGGCCATATGGGATAATCCGTTTCTCCCCCTGATCAGGTGGTACGGTCGCTATATAGACGACCTGCTCCTGGTCTGGGGGGGCGACCCTGCACTTATCTCTCGATTTGTAGAGTATATTAATTCAAATTTTTATAATTTGCGTTTCACCTCTTCCCATGATAAGACCATCATAAATTTTTTGGATGTCACTCTACAGGGTAGGAACAGTTTGTATGTACAAGTTTCTCCTTATAGGAAAACATTAGCGGGCAATGCCACCTTAATGGCAACTTCATGCCATCCAGGTCACGTAGCAGGTAATATCCCCTATGGGGAATTTATTAGACTTCGTAGGAACTGCACGGAGGACGAGCAGTTCAATTCACATTTAGAAGAAGCGAGTATGCGGTTACGAGAAAGAGGCTACAGGGATTCAGATTTGGCAGCAGCCCGTCAAAGAATCCTGTCTCGTGAAAGAACCAGCCTCTTAGAAAATGGACCTTCAAAAAAACGCAATAAGTATATTAAGCATTCAGACAATACAATAACTTTCAGTACCACATATAGTATGCAATTCAGGCAAATTGTTTCCATTATTAAGAAACATTTACCAGTCCTGCGAATGTCGGAAGAATTACAGGGAGCATCAGATATAGGTTTTACGTTTGTTTCAAGAAGAGCTCCTACTCTGGGCTCCCTACTCTCGCCGAGTCTCTTTAGATCCGCCTCCACTTTACAGTGTTCCTGGTTGAATAATACGGGTTATCATAAGTGTGGACATAGGAAATGCACGGCGTGCAGTTTTTGCCATAATTCAGACTACTTTACTTCTTTTTCCACAGGTAAAAGTTATCGCATTAAGAAGTTCATTAATTGCAATAGCAAATTTGTAGTCTATTTGGTAAACTGTACGCAATGCAAAGTACAGTATGTAGGTTGCACCTCTTGTCCACTTAAGGTCCGCATTAGTCGACATCTCTCTGATTCCTATAAAATTAATAACATCAATAACCTCCCCATGGTCTCCAAACATTTTCTGGAGATACATGGAGGGGATGTCAGTCATTTTACTTTTCTAGGCATAGAAAAGGTAATGCATTCCCCCCGGGGCGGTGATTTGCATCGCAAACTACTTAGCCGGGAGTCCCGCTGGATTTTTGACTTAGACACTAGAGTACCAAAAGGGTTAAATGTCAAACAGGATATTATGTATTATTATTAGTCTTTTTCCACACCACTCGATGTATTTATGTATGTGCATTTCATATGGTTTTTAGAATTGTTCATATTTGTATACTTTATGTATTTTGATTTTCATGGGTTAATTCCCAACATGTGACCGGAACTTACCGGTATTTAAATGAGCATACGTCATCTGTTACTTTAGCTACGACTAAGAAGCTTCGGCTTCGAAACTCGTCAGTCTCTGTAAACGCAACTTCTACTATTTGCTCTTCCATGCATGGGTCCATGTATTTTTGCATGTTTTATTTTTTGGATCTCTAATAAAAGTTTTTTAATTCTTGAACATTATTGGGCAGTGGATATTGCAGCGGCACCTGGACTTTCTTTTGCTTTTGTGCACCACGAGGCGGTGGTAGTGCATGGCTCTATCCCTCCCAGCAGCATTCATATGCAGGTGAGCATACCTATTTTCTATTTGCACAAACAGCAGTTTACACCCACATATAGGATATTGCTGCACTTGGAAAAAATTGTGTAACAAATTTTGGGTTGCTTTTTTTCCAGGATTCTTTTAAAAAATGAAACATTTTCTGATATAACTGCATATTGTTGGAAAAAATAAAATCTTACATTTTCACAACCTGATCCTAAAGAAATCTGTAAAACACCAGCGGGGTCAATATACCTACTACAGCCCTGGGTATATTCCTCAAGGTGTGTAGTTTCTAAAAATAAAAATAGGTACTTCTTAGGGGTGTTTATTAAGTTTTAGCACCTTAGGGTGTCTGCAAACCTGAAATGGCACCTAAAAATTCTTAATGAAAATTATTCCTCAAAGTCCAGTAGGTGCTCCTCCTATTCTTAAGCCTGTGGTTGAGTCAAATAGTTCCTGTGAAAAACCTAGAGGGTTAAAAAAAAAATCCTAAAAGAAGTCATTTATGGGGTATCTAACAAACATACCCCACAAAGCCACATCAGAACTGGACTGGTCTCTAAAAAAATCTGTTTAGCAAATTTTCTTGAAAATGTTCAAAACTGCTGCGAGATTTCTGAGCCCCCTAATGTCCTAAAAAGATAAAAATACATTTAAAAAAAGAAGCTAGTTATAAACTATATTGTGTTGTATAACACAGATGTTATAATACACAGATACATTTTTCAAAATGTACACAATATTGTGATATTTTTCAGAAATAAACAAGGATTGAATGGACCAAAATATGTTACTAATGTAAAGCACAGTGTGTCACGAGAAATCATAAAAATATGCAAAAGTATCAAAAAGTTATTTCCTCATAAAGTGACACAGATTTAATACATGGGACTCCAGATTTTGGTCCAAATCTGTCTGCGACCTGAAGGGGTTAAAGCTAATTAATGAAATGTGAATACCCCTTAAGTTGCTGACAGGTTTCTATCCTGCCCTTGGTTTTGTTGTTTGTGCTATTGATTCAGTTCTGATCCTGATCCTGACCTCAGCTGTTCTACTAGATATAGCCTCTGTCTTGTCCTTGGGATGGTTTATCTAGTAGTTGTTCTATTTCTGGCTGACCCTTGAATCTTTTATTGACTATGCTTCTGTTTTGTCCTCTGGCCTGTTGCTTTCTGGCCTTTCTCTTGATGACCCCCCCATTGTCTCTGTTCTCAAATATGCTGTCACTGAATTGCTGCCTTTGCCACCAATCTGAAATTATTCTAGGGACTGCTGCCTGGGGATCCTCCTGCAGCAAAGTCCATAATCAGTAGCACAGAGCAGGTAAAGGAGCAGATGAGTGCAGCAGTCATCACGGTGAGAGCAAATTGCTCCAAACCTCTCATACCTGTCTGAGACCAAAGCAGTGAAGAGGGAGACCTGCAGCTTGTGTAGATGATATTACTTCCCCTGGGGCACACTCTGATGATAGTTGTAGTCTCCTGCCCTGGTAATAGTATAGTGATATAGTGAGGTGCCCATGATGTCATGCAGGCACAGAAAGCAGGAGAGCGGAGACGGGGTTAATGGTGTAAAATATAACTTCTTTGTTTTATTCTCAGACAAGATGGTAGACCTGGCATTCGTCTTTCATGAAGTTACAGTCCTTTCTCAGCAGCCAAGAGTGGTCTCATTTAATCTGTCCCTTATTTGGATGCAGCTTAGACTACAAGGAGTACTTTCAAGGGTCCATGGCCTCAGAATACAGAACAGAGTGCTGACCTCAGGCCTGCAGGTCAATAATCCTGTTAGAAAAGGATTGTGTGACCCCTTCCATTTTATGGTCTGCAAACACTCAGACTACAAGACTCCACTTAAGAACAACCAACAATTACTCACACTTGGGCCAATTTATAACATCTCCCCTCTCCTCTACAGTAACCATGGTTCCCTTCACAAATTGGTCAATCACAGTGACATGGCAGTTTTTATCTAGCGTGCAATTATCATAGCATTCTTCAGACACAATACACTAAGAGGATACTCAGAGTTCATCAACTCATTCCACAGATTGACTTGAGGATGAATCAGTAAGCTCTGACATAGCTTTTCAAAGTGTGAATATCAATATCCTCATTAATACAGTGTAAATACCACATTACAATCCTCATCATAGTGCCATTACATAGTAATGTACCTAAACAGTTAACCAGACACATAAAGGGTTAATCCTCTACATTACACATACAACCTTGAAGGAGTTAAAGGGTTTGTCCTAAAGTCCTATGAAAACTTTAATGTCTATTCCACAGATTTTTTTTTATTTAAAAAGGGAACAGATTGCCAAATAAAACCACACATATAAGGCTTGAAACTTACTTATACATTTTAGGCTGATTACCAGCCCTTTGTTAGCACTGGTTGTTTAGTAAGGTGAGTACTCAGAATCAGTACATTTTCGAGTATTGATTGTATTTGGAAAGATTAATGATTATAAAACTAGAGCATACTAAGTTATCAATGTGATTTTGGGAATAGCCCTTTAACTGTGAAAAGTTGGTGATTCATTATACCCTGCAACCCAGTTTAGCAAGTTCCAAACAGATTACAGTTTAGGGTACACATCACAAGTACTTGACTATAAGAAACATCTACATAGGGTGAAAAGGATATGTGTATATTGGGAAAGGGAGATAGTCAAGAAATATGGTGTTTCGATGATATGGTGCGATAGTTAAAAAGTTTTGCTTCTCCTAAATTTGGTTTCTTTTTTTTGGGGGTTTTTTTTCCCAGGGAAATTATTCTGTACAATGCTGCAAAGTTTAGTATGATGTAAAAGTACAGTATTGTATATAGTGCAGGAGTGTACACCTTGTTTAATACTTAGTTGTGGCAATACCAGTAAGCAGTTGTGTGTTACTGGAAGGGTAGGCCCATATGTAGCAGATTTTCCTTTGTAAATGTGCTACATCTTCATGGTAAATTTGCAGCATTTTCTATAAGACTATGCTCACACAGAGGATTTTTCCTATCTGAAAAATTCTGCTTAGGACTCTCACTTTATAATGGCAGATTTCACCGCTGTTCTGGGAGTAGATTAGCACCATTTAAATTGGGCTAATCCTTCTCTAGACTCTTCACATGGAAATTAACATGATTCTGCATAAAAAAATCCACTCTGTTTCTCACTGTGTGCTAAGATTCCATAGTTCAATATCGCACGGATTCCTATTAAAAACAATGGGCTGAAGATCCTACCTGGTTTTCATTGTGAATGTACCCTAACAGTCAGTATTCAATCAAATAAGCTTGCCGCCTTGGCTTTTAAAGCATCACCAATTGTATGTGTGCTGCTTGTAAAACAGAGGTGAGGATTAGCTATATTTTTCAACCAGCCACTTGTGTTGCGTCTAATGAGAAAAACCTGCAGAACAGTGAATCAATCTGACTGTCGGGGCAGGAAAGGAGGAAAGGGGTTACTTAGGGTCTGCCAATGGACCTGATGGACTGGTAAAGCGTTAGATGGCAAAGGGACGGGGTACTTAAGGGCTTACCTTTGGAGGAGTAGTCCTTTTCCCTCGGGACCTGGTTACATTGCACAGGAAAGGCCATTGTAACTTAATTTTGAAGCAAAATAGACTTTTGTACTGGTATATGGTATACACAGTATCTCACACAAGTGAGTACACTCGTCCCATTTTGTAAATATTGTATTATATCTTTTCAGACAACACTGAAATATGATACTTTAATGCAATTTAAAGTAGTCAGTGTACAGCTTGCATACCAGTGTAAATTTGATGTGCCCTTAAAATAAGTCAACACACATTCATTTATGTCTAAACCGCTGGCAAAAAAAAGGAGTACTTTCCCCAAATGAATATGACAAATTTTTTCAAAAAATTTGTCATTTTCCCACCAAGGTGTCATGTGACTCATTAGTGTTAAAAGGTCTCAGTTGTGAATGTGGAGCCGGTGTGTTAAATTTGGGTATACTGCTCGCACACTCTCTCATACTGGTCACTGAAAGTTCAACATGGCACCGCATGGCAAAGAACTATTTGAGGATCTGAAAAAAAGAGTTGTTGCTCTACATGGCATAGGCTACTAGAAGATTGCCAACACCCTGAAACTGAGCTTCAGCATGGTGGCCAAGACCATACAGCAGTTTAACAAAACATATTCCACTCAGAACAGGCCTCGCCATGGTTGACTAGAGAAGATAAGTGCACATGCTCAGCTTTATATCCAGAGATTTTCTTTTCAAAATAGACCTCTGAGTGCTGCCAGCATTGATATAAAGGTTAAATGGGAGGTGGGTCAGCCTGTCAGACCATACACAACACACTGCATCAAATTGGTCTGCATGGCTGTCAGCCCAGAAGGGGAAACCCCTTCAAAAAATGAGCACAGGGAAATCTGCAAACGTTTGGAAGACAAGCAAACTAAGACATCAGTTACTGCAACCATGGTATGTGGACTAACAAGACCAAGATAAACTTATTTGGTTCAGATGATATCAAGTGTGTATGGTGGCAACCAGGTCAGGAGTACAAAGACAAATGTGCTTCCCTTAGTTTAAGATGGTAGTGGGGGTTTTCAAGTTTTGGGGGCACATGTGTGTTGGTTGTGGGGGCTACAGATCATTTAGGGAACCCTGAATGCCAAAAATGTAAAGTGACATACTGAAGCAAAAAAATGACCCCCCCCTTCAGAAAGTGGGCCCAGGACGTATTAAAAAGAAAGACCCCAAACCAAATCCCAACACGACCAGCCCTTTTTAAGAAAAAAAGGGTAAAGGTGCTGGATGGCCAAGCATGTCTCCAGATCTAAAAAACCCCTTTTTCATTGTGGGACATCCTGAAATGGAAGGGGGGAGAACAAAGGGCTCTCACCACCAGTCTGTGATGTTGTTGTCGAAGAAAATTCAGTGGCAACTGTGAAAATCTAGTTAACTCTATGCCAAGAGGTTAAGTCAGTGTGGAAAAAAAAAAAGTGGCCCCACAAAATAAATTTTACTTGGGGAAAAATTTTCCCTTTTTACTTGGGGTTTTTATCACTTTTTTTGCTATGCAAAGCTATGCATTGAAATTTTTAATTGTATCAAAATGTATATCTTTTATGAAAATGTCATTCTTCTGTTTCTGAAAACCGTGGTCCGGTACCTATTCACGCTCATTTTTCTCCTCCTACGGTAGGGCGTGCTGCATTCTGTGTTCCGTTCCACACTCACCCCTGCCTCCAGCCCTGGCTTGCATATGTAAATCTATTCCTCCCCGCCACACGAATTTTTCCTGTTCTGCCTCTTTGATTTAAAGGTCCAATGCTTTACATTCCAAATTTTCCTTGGCCAATTACCTGGGACCATGGGTTTATGAACCCCTCCCCCAGCAACCTTTTTCCCAATTTTTTTGGGGTTTTTCCATTCGAGTCTCCCCTTTCTGCGCGGTTTTTCTTTTTTGCCTTCTTGCCTGTTTGCTGTCTGCACTGACTTTGCTTGTGCCTGGACCACTTTCTTGCCTCAGTGCTCGTTGCGACATCTTCAGTGCTGTCCCATGAAAAGATGTAATAAAATATATACAAAAATGTGAGAAGTGTACTCACTTTCGTGAGATAGTGTACTCTGAACTCTTTATTATTTTTGGGAAAATGAATTGTTAGAATATAATAATTAAATTAACATACAGATTTTTATTAATGCATTATTAAAATGTGAATATATTCAATATATTTAAAGCACAGACGTACCATAGTATCATAATAAAACATGTTTACTTAAAGGGGTTTCCAAGTTATCTAAAAATATAGTTATCTCTTGAAATTGTATTAAAAAAGAAGCTAACCCCTTTGATTGCATTTTTTTAAGGGGTCAATAAAATTGAGTGCATGTACAACTCCCTGGCTTTTAGCTGTAAAATCCATAGTATGCAATGGAAAAGAAGGTCATATGTGCCTGCATCGCTTGACCTCGGGCAGCACTAAGTAAAAAGAGATTAATAATATTCATTATGTTGATTGTTGATGTACCAAATATTATTGCATGATTCACTGCAACTGCAGACATTTAAAGGGGTGTTCCAACACTTCAAAATGCTTGTCAGTCAGGGCATGATGGAAAATAGAAGACAGAAAGAATACTTGCCTCCTGGAAACACTCATTCCATCGTCGCGCCTGTTCCGGCTATCACGGCTGTAGCTGTGAATGTTCTTGTGACAGGTGCAGCCAATCAAGGGCAACAACATCACATGCACATGACGGTCTGTGAATGGCTGCTCCTGTCACATGAATAGTGGATGTTCATACCGGATCACCGAGACGACTGCAGCGATCATGCCCTGACAGATGAACAAACATTTTGAAGTATCAGAACACCCCTTAACTCCTTAATGGCCGCCCACTGTTTTTTGATAGTGTGCATTTCAGGTCGTTCGTCTAAAGCGATGTCTTTTGGCGTTGCTGCAGACATCGGAGTTTGCGGCTCCGGGCGCCGCAGCAGCGCCGTGATCGGGGCTGTACTACAAAGCCCTGATCCCAGCGCAATTCATGCAAGCACCAGGGAGTGGGGGAAACTTCCGCTCCCCAGTTCTTTAACCCTTTGATTGCCACGGATCGTCACCGCAGCGCAACCAAAGGGTTTTCCTGCTCTGTCGGGTGATCGGAACACCCGGTGACCTGACAGAGCCCGGAGAATGGCTGCACAGTCAGCCTCTGTGTAAGAAGCCAGAGATCAGGGCAGACTGTGTGCTATCCTGATCACTGCCTGTGTCAGACTGACACAGACTATAATGTATTAGCATATATGAATATGCTAATACATTACTAAGTAATGTAAAAATAAATAATAAAATAAAAATAAATATTTAATAAAAAATAATTGTGCATACATTAGACACACAAACAACCTATACATATTAGGTATCCACACGACCGTTATAACCTGTAGAAGTAATCTAACAAGTTATTAAGTGTGACATGTGAATGGTGTAAAAAAATGTAAAGAACCCCCCAAATTTTTTTTTTAAACTTAAAAGAAATTCTGCAATTATTTATAAGTGAACTTAAACTATTTCCCCATAAAGTACAATTCGTCTCAAATAAAATGAGGTCTCATACAAATGCATCATTGAAAAAATAAAAAAGTTACAACTGTTGAAATGCAAGGAGGCAAAAAATGTTCTGGTCATTAACTATTTTACAGGCGTTAAAGAATAAGAACTGCTAAAGGTGTAAGTAAAATTTAAATAGTCGTGAAATGGCATTCGGATATAGAAATAATTGACTTGTTGGGTAATGATAACAAAGAGCGGATTTGTACTTGGAATCCAGTTTAGAGCATTCATAGTCCCTGACACAATCAGTAACCAGGATTGTAATGATAATAAGTGATTAATTGTGTATGTGTTCCAATATTGATGCAAAATGTAGACTAGACTTGGTGAAAAAACATTGCAGAGTTATTAATGCAAAGTGCAAGAATTCCAGTAAAACGGCTAATCCCAGAAAGAAGAAAGAGCAGCTTGTAACAAGCTTCATAATTCTGTAAAGATAGAAGAGAATATTGTATTAAAAAGTTGTACTATTTTGTCTTAATGGCTTTTTTTGTTCCTATTATGATTCTTTTGTTTTTTAGAACAGGTCTAGAAGATTTAATTACAAGCTACATTATTTAATAAATGACTATTATTTGATTGTACGACTAAAGTGAAGCTTTTCATTCTTAACTGGCATTTAGAAAGAATCCTTTAGCTTTATTCTACCTAGTCTCGTCCATACAAAGGACTGCATAGCAGCGTTCCGCTGTGAGATAAACATAAGCAGCAGTGGACCTAGCACATCCCTGAGTTACTCACTTTATACGTAGCAGACTTTGATTGCTGATGCCTTACAGGAGCTCTTATAAAAGTGATTTAGATTGTAATACAAGGGGTTTTTAACTTGGTACAAATCAATAGATCAAATTGACTTTAGTAGTTACAGAAGTTGTCAGCCAATCATAGCTGAGGATTGAAGGGGTTGCTCTTTATTAGATCTCAAAGCGAACTGTGTAGAATGTGAGTGCTCTGTATTCATATTGACTGGGTAGGGCCACTTTCATTTAACTTGAAAGGCAATCAATTCAGTTGCTGGTTTTGTATCGGCAAAGTTATTTAGATTTCATCCAGTTGGTTATCAGCCTCAAGGCCACCTGCTGAACTTCAGTATGGAGAATTCATTTCTCGCTCTCTTTCTTTTTATTTTGTAGGGAAGGGGGGAATATTGACTTGTGTGATAATTTCAGCTGGATGATTAAATTTGGCCTCTTAGGCCCCAAGCTGAAAATTCAATTCACATGACTGGTTCTCTTTTCAAATGCTATCAAGCAATTTTGTGTTCTGCCACTGCTAATATTACAGATGCTTATTGCCCTTTTACTGTAATAAACCATGGAATTCCAACTCCACTTTCCATTCTGTGTGGCTCAGGGCTATTTTAAACATAATGGTCATAATATGTGTATGCTCTACTTAAGTAATGGATATAGCTGAAGCATCTGAGCCAGCTAACCTGTTTATACCTTATCTGACATTGACGCAAGGCTGGTCTTAATTAAAACATGGTGTTTGGCTCACACTTCTGTAGGGTCTGCATCCACTAGATATATAGAATTAACTCTAACACTGTTTTTTTTCTTCTGCATGCATTAGTAATTCCAGGTTCTGTATATAAAATAGACATCTGCCATTTCCACTGCTACAAGAACATGAGAAATAAAGCTGTAAGGTTGTATGTTGCATTCTATCTGAGGCTACTCCACTGCAGACAAAGGAAACTGATTGCAGAGAAATGGAGCTCTATTATTTCACATACAGTTTGAAGATTAAAGGAAGAAGATATTTTCATGTGAGAAATATTCCCAGAAGGCATATTTGTTCATTCATTATAGGAGACTGTTAATGTAAGGCACGTTTCTCTGGCACATTAGTTTATCTCTGCTTAAATTATCATAAAGAACATACATGTGATAAAGATTATTAACCACATACAAATTAGAAAGATCTGCAGGAAAATATGCAGAACTGCAGGCTGTCCCCGGGTTACGAATGGGATTGGGACTGTAGGTTTGTTCTTAAGTTGAATTTGTATGTAAGTCGGAACAGGTATATTTATTAAATTTGACTCCAGCAGAAATGGTTTTTTTTTTTTAGTTTTGGATATTGCAGGGAAGGGTTTCCACATTTGTTTTGGTGTCTGTGCCCCTGTTAAGAAGAGTTCACCTCATGTGCTGCTGTGGCATGCTGGAACTTATAGTTCCACAGCTACTGTCTGCTGTAGAACATGGAACTACAAGTGCCAGCATGCCCCATTAGTCTCCGTTTGTAACTAGGGGATAGATGTAAGTCGAAACATTGTAAGTCTGTGACTTCCTGTACATGGAAATTTCTTAGTACTTGCGCAACCTACTGTTTATTAGTCTGCAGAAATGGTGGAAAGAGAAAATATGCATATGTAAAGTACCAGTGATAGCGGCACCATAAATGCAGGTGTGCAGAGTGATGGTGACTGAAGCCTTCTGATGGTGATGCAATGTGAACTGTAGTGTGTCTGGCGAATAAGAACCATTGAGACAGCAGCAGAATGGGGCCTTGGTGGACTTTATTCATGGCTAGCTTAAGAATGTCCAGTGTTTAAGTAGGACATAGCTAAGTTAGAGAGGGTGCAGAGGAAGGCAATAAAGTTAGTTAATGGGGTTGTCTCACTACGAAGATTATAGTTGAAAATGT
>JAODAL010038182.1:0-39509 GCA_025379985.1 Phyllomedusa bahiana
AGGGTAAGGGGCATGGTTATGGTTAGGGGCATGGCAGAGTTAGAATTAGGTTAGGGGTTTGAGTCTGGTTTGGTTAGGGGGTGTCTATGTTAGAGTCATATTAGGGGCAAGGATCATGGGTTTTGCCCTCAGTTTTAGGGTTAGAATAATGGTAAGGATTAGGGTCATGGTTAGGGTTAGAGTCATAGTTATCATTGAGGTCACTATTAGGGTTAGGGTCATGGTCAGAGTTAGAATCATGGTTAGGGTTAGAGTCATGGTTAGGATAAGGGTTATGGTTATGGTTTGGATCATGGTTAGGATTATAGTCATGGCAAGGATTAGGGTCATGGTTACAGTTAAAATAATGGTTAGAATTAGGGTCATGAGTCATGGGTATCATTCAGAACATGGTTAGGATAAGGGTCATGGTTAAGGTTAGAATCATGGTTAGGGTCATGGTTATTATTAGGGTCATGTTTAGGGTTAAAATCATGGTTAGGATTAGGATCATGGATATGGTTAGAGGCATGGTTAGGGTCATGGTTAGGGTAAGGGGCTGGGGTTAGGGGCATTTCGGGGGTTTAAAACATGGTTAGGGTAAGTTCTGTTAGATTTTAGGTTAAAGTAAGGGGCATGGGTTGGATAAGGGTAGGTTGGGGGGGAGTAATGGCAGAGTTAAAATTCCTGGTTTTTGGGGTTATGGCAATGGTTAGGATCAGGGTCATGGTTATAGTTATGGTCATGGTTAGGGTAAGTGTTAAGGTTAGGGTCATGTTTAAGACTACAGTCATGGATTGGATTAGGGTCATGGTTTTTTGGGGGCATATTTGGGTATATGAAAGGGTTAGGATCCCTGTTTAAGGTTTTGAGTCAAAGCAAGGATTAGGGGTCAGGTTTTTCAGTTTAAAAAAGGTTAGAAAAAAGGGGCATGAGTAAGGGTTCATTCAGAAAATGGTTAGGATAAGGGTCAGGGTTAAAGGTTTTGAATCAGGTTAGGGGCAGGTTATTAAAAAGGGTCATGTTTAGGGTTAAAACAAAGGTTTAGGATTAGGGCATGGGGTTTTGTTAAGGGGATGGTTTAGGGTCAGGTTAGGAAAGGGGATGGTTAGGTCATTTTGGGGTTAAAAAACATGGTTTGGATAAAGGTTCTTTAGATCAGGTTAATGTAAGGGTATGGTTTTTGGGTAACGTCTGGGTTAGGGTTGATATGGTTGGGGTTATGGCAAAGGGAGGGTCAGGGTCATTGGTTAAAATTATGGTCATGGTTTGTGTAATTTTAAGGTTTGGGTCCCTGTTTTTAAGACTACGTATGGGTTTGGGTTGGGTATGGTTTTGGTTAGGGACATTTTAGGGTATAGTGAATTTTTGGGTCATGTTTTTGGTTTGAGTCATGGCAAGGATTAGGGTCATGGTTAGTGTTATGGTTAGTGTTACAGAAAAAATTCAGGTTTGGGACTTTAAACCAGTGTTGTTGCCAAGCTATGACGTATTGTAGCGCCACCGCCTGATACATAGGGAGAAATTAAAGAAAAATTGCCCTCTCACAATTTTTTGTGTCTTTTTTAGTGTGTAATGCGTCTGAATATATGAAGATGAATGCGCGCTCATAAATGGACCTAAGGTTCGAGGCACCTGGCCTATATGTTTGGCGCGCTGCGGTACTTTTCACATTAGCAATGTACTAAACGTGTATAAATGAACGGCAGAATTCGGCGTAGATGGTAGATGCTGTATTGTTTTCATTAAAGGGGTGGTCTCACCACGTTGTTTCACAGACCCACACATTTTTTCATCACCTGTCCTTCCTGGTCAGGCTGTGGTAATTGATATAAACTTGTGTTTTCAGACTTACTCTAATTAGTCTAGATTAGCTAAAAAATCTCCTGCTCGGGGCCAGGAAGCTTAAGCTAAAGTCAACAGTAGTAATTAGTGTTTTTGTCTGAGAGACAGAAACCAAAAAAGTCTCACACTGCCGGCAGTTCTGTGCTGGCCCTGTGTGATGACAAACAGCGGGGAAGCACAGAGCGGGTTCGGAAAACAGAAAAACCCGAGAGGCACTCAGAGCAGATAAAATCATTTGTATCTCCTCAACAAAAGGAAATGAACAAAGCAATGTATTTGGAAGGAGTCTTCATTTACTGTTTCCTACATGTTGAAAGCGAATCTTTGTAGTGAGACAACCTCTATGTAAAATTAATTTGAGATTAGATTCATTTTAAATACATTTTATAGGAGATAATTTTATATTTTGGGGATATTTTATAATTTTATTTTATATAATTATTATTAAACTTTATGTAATTTCATTTTATACAGTTTGATCATTATTATAAATTACTTTTTATTATTTTACTGGTATAAATTGAGAAATAAGGGACATTTTTTGTCCTCATGGCATTACGATGCCAGCTTTGAGAAAACCCCATCTAACTTTCTTGGGTGTTTTAACGCTTTTTAGCCCTTTTGCCGCCCACAGCAGAAATGTGTCTAATATTACGAATGTTGTGCGACACCCCCAGAACACCCCCACATCTTTGGCGCATTACAAAGTGTTGGAACTGATGCACAGTGCCCCAAACAAGCCTTGGACTCCAGGACTCTGTGTGTACTAACCACCAAACACCAGGGACACCCCACACATCAAAAATCCATGGCCCCCAGGACCCTGTCCTCAGTCATCCTTCCATGAACACTATTGGTAGGTACTAACCACCAAACACCAGGGACACCCCACACATCCATTATCCATGGCCCCCAGGACCCTGTCCTCAGTATCCCTTTCCCTAACATATTGTAGGTACTAACCACCACAAACCAGGGACACCCCACACATCCATGAGCCTTGGCCCCCAGGACCCTGTCCTCAGTCATCCTTCCATGAACACTATTGGGAGGTACTAACCACCAAACCCCAGGGACACCCCACCACCCCTGAGCCTTGGCCCCCAGGACCCTGTTCTCAGTCATCCTTCCATGAACACTATTGGTAGGTTTCCCAAAACCCCAAAAACCCCGGGGGCACCCCCCACACATCAATGAGCTTTGGCCCCCAGGACCTTGTCCTCAGTCATCCTTCCATGAACACTATTGGTAGGTACTAACCACCTAACATCAGGGACACTCCACACATCAATAAGCCTTGTCCCCCAGTCATCCTTCCTTAAATCCTATTGGTAGGTACTAACTACCAAACACCAGGGACACTCCAAACATCCATGAGATTTGGGCCCCTATCACCTTATTGCTGGTTGTCCTTCCTTGAACACTATTGCTAGGTACTAACCACCAAACACCAGGGACACCCCACACATCCATGAGCCTTGGCCCCCAGGACCCTGTCCTCAGTCATCCTTCCATGAACAGTATTGGTAGGTACTAACCACCTAACACCAGGGACACCCCACACAACAATGAGCTTTGGCCCCCAGGACCCTTTTCCTCAGCAAAACCCTTTCCCTGAACAATTGGTAGGTTTCAACCACCCAAAATCAGGACACCAAAACATCAATTTAGCCCTTGTCCCCCAGGATTCTGTCTCTGGTCTCTGGTCATCCTTCCTTGAACATCATTGGTAGGTACTAAATACCACACACCAGGGACACTCCAAATATCCATGAGATTTGGGCCCCTATCACCTTATTGCTGGTTGTCATTTCTTAGACACTTTTTATAGGTACTAACCACCACACAATAAGCCTTGGCCCCCAGGACCCTGTCCCCAGTCATCCTACCTTAAAGGGGTTTTGCCACGAGTGGGGAACACATCTGCCCCTCGCAGCGCCGGCAGGAGAGCTGGCCGCGCTTGCGCATCATCTCCCCTTTTTTCTATGAATTTCCAGTACAGCTGAGGGGTGCTTCGGCTCTGCTCGGAAATTCCATAAGTAAATGGAGAGCCTTGCGCATCAATCTCACGGAGGGGGTTCGAGGGCCCGCTCCCGAGTTGGGACCTGCACCTATCAGACAATGGTGGCATATCCTAACGATATACCATCAATGTCTATGGTGGCAAAAGCCCTTTAACCCCTGTTGGTAGGTACTAACCACCGCACATCATGGACACCCACACATCACTGAGCCTTGGCCCCCAGAACCCAGTCAACCTTCCTTGAAAAACTATTTTTAAACTAACCCCCCACACCAGGGATACTCCAAAATCCCATGAGATTTGGGCCCCTATCACCCTATTGCTGGTTGTCATTTCTTAGACACTTTTTATAGGTCAACCACCCCAAAAATAAGCCCCTTTTCCCCCCGGATCCTGTCCCCAGCTCCTTTCCCTTTAACATGTGGTAAAGACTAAGCACCACACACCAGGGACACCCCCTAATAGGCCCTTGTTCCCCCGGATTTTGGGGACTAACCACCCCACCAGGGACCCCCCCCACAATGGGCCTTGCCCCCAGGACTCTGTGTGTACTAACCACCAAACACCAGGGACACCCCACACATCAATGAGCCTTGGCCCCCAGGACCCTGTCCTCAGTCATCCTTCCATGAACACTATTGGTAGGTACTAACCACCAAACACCAGGGACACCCCCCCACATAGGCCTTGTCCCACCGGACTCTTTTTGTACTAAGCACCACACACCAGGGACACCCCCATAATAGGCCTTGTCCCTCAGGACTCTGTGTGTACTAACCACCACACACCAGGGACACCCCCACAATAGGCCTTGTCCCTCAGGACTCTGTGTGTACTAACCACCACACACCAGGGACACCCCCACAATAGGCCTTGTCCCTCAGGACTCTGTGTGTACTAACCACTACACACCAGGGACACCCACACATCAATGAGCCTTGCCCCTCAGGACACTGTGTGTACTAACCACTACACACAAGGGACAGCCACCAATCAATGAGCCTTGCCCCTCAGGACCCTGTCCCCACTCATCGTTTCTTAAACCCTATTGGTAGGTACTAAACACCACACATCAGGGACACCCCACACATCAATAAGCCTTAGCCCCCAGGACCCTCAGACATCCTGCCTGGCACTCTATTAATAGGTGCTAAGCACCTAACATCAGGGACACCCCGCACATCAGTAAGCCGTGGACCCTCTCTAGGACCCTATCTCCGATCCCCGGGCGCCACCTTTTGCCAGTCTGATAAAGGAGTCTCATGTTTCCATAAATCTGCTTCGTCTCTGCCTCCTTGTTTTTCGCTCCTCGCTGCGTTCACCTCATCGGAAAAAAAGAAAAGAAAAAAAAAAAGAGAAAAAAATCCATAACCACCTGTAAATGGAGAGATATTTAACGAGATGAATGCACTCTCCGGCGGCTTCAGTAAATGTCAGTAAATGGGACCATATATCCCGACGCTTTTACTCCGCATTTCTTCTCCGTCGATACTTAAGGCTTTTTGTCTGCGGCGTCAACAATTCAATGTCAGGACGCGGATCCCTCGCTGGAGAGGCTGCAACAAGGAGCCGCCAACAAAGGCGATGACGAAGCCGAGCAAGCGCCAAACCTGCAGCACATACCTATAGACGGCAAGTATAGGACGCGCGACGCCGAAACAATCGACGCCCTTCACCTTCCACAACAATAATCTCATGAACGAATATAGAGATCATCACTTAGAGGGAGGAGGGAAGCAAAGCGATCGGGGCGAGGAGTCAAACGCGGGATCGTAGGGCAAGTAAATCCGATGAATGCAGATGATGAGGGCAGATTACTCAGGAAGATAGAGAGAAAGCGGGAAGGAAGGAGAGGTATAACCAACAGCAGGATAATAGCGCTGAGTCAGATATATATACAGTAAAGGTAGTAGAGGCGTATGGAGGACATTATAGAGCAGTACTGAGCAGTGTAGCTGTGACTCCAGCACTGGGGAGATATAACACTTACTAGAAGCAGCAGCAGCATGGAGGACATTATAGAGCAGTACTGAGCAGTGTAGCTGTGACTCCAGCACTGGGGGAGATATAACACTAGAAGCAGCAGCAGCATGGAGGACATTATAGAGCAGTACTGAGCAGTGTAGCTGTGACTCCAGCACTGGGGGAGATATAACACTTACTAGAAGCAGCAGCATGGAGGACATTATAGAGCAGTACTGAGCAGTGTAGCTGTGACTCCAGCACTGGGGGAGATATAACACTTACTAGAAGCAGCAGCATGGAGGACATTATAGAGCAGTACTGAGCAGTGTAGCTGTGACTCCAGCACTGGGGGAGATATAACACTTACTAGAAGCAGCAGCATGGAGGACATTATAGAGCAGTACTGAGCAGTGTAGCTGTGACTCCAGCACTGGGGGGATATAACACTTACTAGAAGCAGCAGCAGCATGGAGGACATTATAGAGCAGTACTGAGCAGTGTAGCTGTGACTCCAGCACTGGGGGAGATATAACACTTACTAGAAGCAGCAACATGGAGGACATTATAGAGCAGTACTGAGCAGTGTAGCTGTGACTCCAGCACTGGGGGGGGATATAACACTTACTAGAAGCAGCAGCAGCATGGAGGACATTATACAGCAGTACTGAGCAGTGTAGCTGTGACTCCAGCACTGGGGGAGATATAACACTTACTAGAAGCAGCAGCATGGAGGACATTATAGAGCAGTACTGAGCAGTGTAGCTGTGACTCCAGCACTGGGGGAGATATAACACTAGAAGCAGCAGCATGGAGGACATTATAGAGCAGTACTGAGCAGTGTAGCTGTGACTCCAGCACTGGGGAGATATAACACTTACTAGAAGCAGCAGCAGCATGGAGGACATTATAGAGCAGTACTGAGCAGTGTAGCTGTGACTCCAGCACTGGGGGAGATATAACACTTACTAGAAGCAGCAGCATGGAGGACATTATAGAGCAGTACTGAGCAGTGTAGCTGTGACTCCAGCACTGGGGAGATATAACACTTACTAGAAGCAGCAGCATGGAGGACATTATAGAGCAGTACTGAGCAGTGTAGCTGTGACTCCAGCACTGGGGGGATATAACACTTACTAGAAGCAGCAGCATGGAGGACATTATAGAGCAGTACTGAGCAGTGTAGCTGTGACTCCAGCACTGGGGGAGATATAACACTTACTAGAAGCAGCAGCATGGAGGACATTATAGAGCAGTACTGAGCAGTGCAGCTGTGACCAGCACTGGGGAGATATAACACTTACTAGAAGCAGCAGCATGGAGGACATTATAGAGCAGTACTGAGCAGTGTAGCTGTGACTCCAGCACTGGGGAGATATAACACTTACTAGAAGCAGCAGCATGGAGGACATTATAGAGCAGTACTGAGCAGTGTAGCTGTGACTCCAGCACTGGGGGGAGATATAACACTTACTAGAAGCAGCAGCATGGAGGACATTATAGAGCAGTACTGAGCAGTGTAGCTGTGACTCCAGCACTGGGGGAGATATAACACTTACTAGAAGCAGCAGCATGGAGGACATTATAGAGCAGTACTGAGCAGTGTAGCTGTGACTCCAGCACTGGGGAGATATAACACTTACTAGAAGCAGCAGCATGGAGGACATTATAGAGCAGTACTGAGCAGTGTAGCTGTGACAGAGCAGTACTGAGCAGTGTAGCTGTGACTCCAGCACTGGGGGAGATATAACACTTACTAGAAGCAGCAGCAGCATGGAGGACATTATAGAGCAGTACTGAGCAGTGTAGCTGTGACTCCAGCACTGGGGGGAGATATAACACTTACTAGAAGCAGCAGCATGGAGGACATTATAGAGCAGTACTGAGCAGTGTAGCTGTGACTCCAGCACTGGGGGGAGATATAACACTTACTGGAAGCAGCAGCATGGAGGACATTATAGAGCAGTACTGAGCAGTGTAGCTGTGACTCCAGCACTGGGGAGGATATCACACTTACTAGAAGCAGCAACATGGAGGACATTATAGAGCAGTACTGAGCAGTGTAGCTGTGACTCCAGCACTGGGGGAGATATAACACTTACTAGAAGCAGCAGCATGGAGGACATTATAGAGCAGTACTGAGCAGTGTAGCTGTGACTCCAGCACTGGAGGAGATATAACACTTACTAGAAGCAGCAGCAGCATGGAGGACATTATAGAGCAGTACTGAGCAGTGTAGCTGTGACTCCAGCACTGGGGAGAGATATAACACTTACTAGAAGCAGCAGCATGGAGGACATTATAGAGCAGTACTGAGCAGTGTAGCTGTGACTCCAGCACTGGGGGAGATATAACACTTAATAGAAGCAGCAGCAGCATGGAGGACATTATAGAGCAGTACTGAGCAGTGTAGCTGTGACTCCAGCACTGGGGAGATATAACACTTACTAGAAGCAGCAGCATGGAGGACATTATAGAGCAGTACTGAGCAGTGTAGCTGTGACTCCAGTACTGGGGGAGATATAACACTTACTAGAAGCAGCAGCATGGAGGACATTATAGAGCAGTACTGAGCAGTGTAGCTGTGACTCCAGCACTGGGGGAGATATAACACTTACTAGAAGCAGCAGCATGGAGGACATTATAGAGCAGTACTGAGCAGTGTAGCTGTGACTCCAGCACTGGGAGATATAACACTTACTAGAAGCAGCAGCAGCATGGAGGACATTATAGAGCAGTACTGAGCAGTGTAGCTGTGACTCCAGCACTGGGGAGATATAACACTTACTAGAAGCAGCAGCAGCATGGAGGACATTATAGAGCAGTACTGAGCAGTGTAGCTGTGACTCCAGCACTGGGGAGATATAACACTTACTAGAAGCAGCAGCATGGAGGACATTATAGAGCAGTACTGAGCAGTGTAGCTGTGACTCCAGCACTGGGGGAGATATAACACTTACTAGAAGCAGCAGCACGGAGGACATTATAGAGCAGTACTGAGCAGTGTAGCTGTGACTCCATCACTGGGGGAGATATAACACTTACTAGAAGCAGCAGCATGGAGGACATTATAGAGCAGTACTGAGCAGTGTAGCTGTGACTTCAGCACTGGGGGAGATATAACACTTACTAGAAGCAGCAGCATGGAGGACATTATAGAGCAGTACTGAGCAGTGTAGCTGTGACTCCAGCACTGGGTGATATATAACACTTACTATAGGCAGCAGCATGGAGGACATTATAGAGCAGTACTGAGCAGTGTAGCTGTGACTCCAGCACTGGGGAGATATAACACTTACTAGAAGCAGCATGGAGGACATTATAGAGCAGTACTGAGCAGTGTAGCGGTAATGATCATATATTTGCTGTCACCCAGCTTTCCCAGATACAGATATAACTTGTATCAGCTGCACAGAGGGAGTAACCCCGGGAGAGAGGACGTTGTCCTTAGGGTTTCAGTTTTCTGTGACTTTGTCCCCTTTTCGGGTATTTTGCGGCCCATCCTCTTGGCGGCGGCGGCGGTGGGGAGTTCATCGGCGGCAGATGTGGCCTCATTCCTCAGGTATCTGGACAGAGTTACCCGCGGTGGGGGTGTAGGGGTTGGGGGGTATTTATATTGTCCTGTAAAACTCCTCCATGATAGTGGAGATTTGGCCTTTTATCCCCCATTGATGTGGAACATCCCGTCGTAGATGTCATCGGCGGCGGCGGCGGCGCAACCCTTTGAACTGGCGTCACTTTTTTTTTCCTGCAGGAGAACAAAACCAGTTGCGCAATTTATGACAAGACACCGAGGAGAGGAAGATGGGAAGCACATGGGGCCGGCGGGGCGAAGCGAGGAGGCGAACGCCGCGCCGCACTCCCATTGGCCGAGGGGCCGCGAGCCTTGTTTACGACTAATTATCTCCCAGCTGCCGCTGCGTCCGGACGTTTCATGGGGAACGTTCCTGCAACTGGGAAAGTCAAGCTGCTCCTACAATGACGGTGGGGGGGGGCTCTGCGCCGCGTCTATGACATCACAACTCTCCATGACATCACTTAGTCCCAGAACTTTCAGCAAATGCTGTCGAAAGGTATCGGTGATTGGTAACCTGGGAAATTCACAAGGGGCCCCCATGGCGGGGCCCCTGCACGAACATTGCCCTGGCCTATACCAATAAGCGATCGGATGGACGGTAATGGTTCTGTTGGTTTCCTTTGCGCCATTTTAACCCAGCTTTCCCGAACTCCAAAGTGGAAACTCTTTTTCGTCAGACCAGGATAGAAAAGCTGTAATATTGCCCATGTTCGGTGTTGCCCAGCTTCCCTGGACTCCTGAATGGGAAATCTTCCCAACAATCTGTGATATTGGAAGTCACCCAGCTTTCCCGGGCTCCAGAATGGAAAATCTTCCTCATAAGATTGAGAATAGAACAGGGACTCCAGTAAAGCTATAATGGCGGCCACATTGGTTGTACCCAGCTCTCCCAGACTCCTGAACGGAAAATCTTCCTCTAAAACCGGGACAAGGACAGTGACGTAGGGAAAGCTGTAAAATTGGTTTTCCTCTATTCCTGAATGGTAAATCTTCCCAACAATCTGTGATATTGGAAGTCACCCAGCTTTCCTGGATTCCTGAGTGGCAAATTTGCCTAAAAATAGGGACTCCAGGAAAGGTGCAATGATGTCCGTATTGGATGTCACCCAGCTTTCCTGGACTCCTAAGTGGCAAATCTGACCAAAAAGCTGAGATATTTGAAGTCACCCAACTTTCCTGGACTCCTGAATAGCAAATCTGACCAAAAAGCTGAGATATTTGAAGTCACCCAACTTTCCTGGACTCCTGAATAGCAAATCTGACCAAAAAGCTGAGATATTTGAAGTCACCCAACTTTCCTGGACTCCTGAATAGCAAATCTGACCAAAAAGCTGAGATATTTGAAGTCACCCAACTTTCCTGGACTCCTGAATAGCAAATCTGACCAAAATGCTGAGATATTTGAAGTCACCCAGCTTTACCGGACTCCAGAATGGAAAATCTTCCTCATAAGATTGAAAGTAGAACAGAGACTCCAGGAAAGTTATAATGGCGGCCACATTGGTTGTACCCAGCTCTCCCAGACTCCTGAATGTTCCTCTAAGACCAGGACTAGGACAGGTACTTCAGGAAAGATGTAAAATTGGCTTTCCTGGACTCCAGAATGGCAAGTCTTCCCAACAATCTGTGATATTGGAAGTCACCCAGCTTTCCCGGACTCCTGAATGGAAAATCTTCCTCATAAGATTGAAAGTAGAACAGAGACTCCGGTAAAGCTACAATGGCGGCCACATTGGTTGTACCCAGCTCTCCCAGACTCCTGAACGGACAATCTTCCTCTAAAACCGGGACAAGGACAGTGACGTAGGGAAAGCTGTAAAATTGGTTTTCCTCTATTCCTGACTGGGAAATCTTCCCAACAATCTGTTATTTTGGAAGTCACCCAGCTTTCCTGGATTCCTGAATGGCAAATTTGCCTAATAATAGGGACTCCAGGAAAGGTGCAATGATGTCCATATTGGGAGTCACCCAGTTTTCTCAGACTCCTGAATGGCAAATCTGCCTAATTAGACTCCTGATAAGTTGTGACAGAAGCAGTCATCAAACTGGGATATTGGTAGTCACTAAGCTTTTCCAGACTCCTGAATAGCAAATCCATCGAATTAGACTCCAGAAAGGCTGAGAAAGCAATGGTCACCCCACTTTCCTGGACTTCTGAATGGAAACTCTTCCTCATAAGACTGAGACCAGGACAGGGGCTCCAGAGATGATGTAATGGTGGCTATTTTGCGAGTCACCCAGCTTTTCCAGACCCCTGAATAGTAAATCTACCTAATAAGACTGAGACAAGAATAGCGACTCCAGGAAAGCTGTAATAGCGGCCATATTGGTAGTCACCAAGCTTTCTTGGGCGCCTGAATGCTAAATCTGCCCAATAAGCTTTAAGTTTGGAAGTCACCCAGCTTTTCTTGACTCCTGAACAGCAAATCTGTCTAATAAGAATTCAGGGAAGCTGCAATAGCGGCCATGTTGGGAGTCACCCAGCTTTCCTGGACTCCAGAATGACAAATCTGCCCTATAATCTGTAATTTTGGTACTCACCCAGCTTTCCTGGACTCCAGGATGGCAATTCCCCCCTGATAAGATGTGATTTTTGTAGTCACCCAGCTTTCCTGGACTCCTGAAAGGCAAATATCCCTAATAAGCTGTGATTTTGGTAGTCACCCAGCTTTCCTGGACTCCTGAATGGCAAATATCCCTAATAAGCTGTGATTTTGGTTGTCACCCAGCTTTCCTGGACTCCTGAATGGCAAATCTGTCCTATAATCTGTAATTTTTGTACTCATCCAGCTTTCCTGTACTCCTGAAAGGCAAATATCCCTAATAAACTGTGATTTTGGTAGTCACCCAGCTTTCCTGGACTCCTGAATGGCAAATCTGACCTATAATCTGTAATTTTGGTACTCACCCAGCTTTCCTGGACTCCTGAATGCCAATTCCCCCCTGATAAGATGTGATTTTTGTAGTCACCCAGCTTTCCTGTACTCCTGAAAGGCAAATCTCCCTAATAAACTGTGATTTTGGTAGTCATCCAGGTTTCCTGGACTCCTGAACGGCAAATCTCCCTAATAAGCTGTGATTTGGGTAGTCACCCAGCTTTCCTGTACTCCTGAAAGGCAAATCTCCCTGATAAGATGTGATTTTTGTAGTCACCCAGCTTTCCTGTACTCCTGAAAGGCAAATCTCCCTAATAAGCTGCGATTTGGGTAGTCACCCAGCTTTCCTGTACTCCTGAAAGGCATATCTCCCTAATAAACTGTGATTTTGGTAGTCACCCAGCTTTCCTGGACTCCTGAATGCCAATTCCCCCCTGATAAGATGTGATTTTTGTAGTCACCCAGCGTTCCTGGACTCCTGAAAGGTAAATCTCCCTAATAAGCTGTGATTTTGGTAGTCACCCAGCTTTCCTGTACTCCTGAATGGAAAATCTCCCTAATAAACTGTGATTTTGGTAGTCACCCAGCTTTCCTGGACTCCTGAATGGCAAATATCCCTAATAAGCTGTGATTTTGGTAGTCACCCAGCTTTCCTGGACTCCTGAAAGGCAAATCTCCCTAATAAGCTGTGATTTTGGTAGTCACCCAGCTTTCCTGGACTCCTGAATGGCAAATATCCCTAATAAGCTGTGATTTTGGTAGTCACCCAGCTTTCCCCGGAGCAGATATAACATCATATTAGTGACCGGATCAGTTAAATGAACGTGGTAGCCTCATCCTGACCATCTCCACATATCCTAGTCCCGCGCCCTCCCAGCCCCCATTGCGCCTGAAAGTTTGCTCCCTATTTATCTGCTGAGGGTCGCACCACTCACCCGTCTCGCTCTCTCCAAGTTGCGTAAATAAGTGGTGCGGCTGCTCGTCCCTGGCACGCTGGCGGCGGGGAACAGGTGTGTGTGGGCGTTTTTTACATAATGCTATTTATTACTTATCTGCTGCTTCTTATTAGCCACAAACTATTGATGCAAAGAACTTAATATAGAAGTCGCTTTGTTAGAAAACTTCACAGGAAGGTAAAATACATGGATTTCCGTCTGATCCCAGGGATACGGAGATTGGTGAAGGGCGATGGGGAGAGTAGAGTGGACCAAGCTTCCTTAAACCTCGGACCTGAAACCTGCAGCCAAAAGATACAATTATCACAACATTAAAACTGAAACAATGTGTCAAGTGAAAAGTCAAGTGGGCGGAGCCCGATAACCTCACTTACCAGGGAATGGGAGGAGCCGTCTGACCTCAGCCATATTAGGATTTCACCTCCTGCTCAGTCTTTTTCTCATCACTGGGAAGAAATCCTGACACCCTGGAATGGGAAAATCCTTAATCTCTGCTAAGTTTATACTTTGTTTTACCTTAATATAGAATAAAACTTTATTTTATGACACAGAGTTCCAAACCCCCTGCATAAACATAAAGTTACCTGATAAAACTCTCCTGCCTCCAGCCACCACTAGGGGGAGCTTATTGCATACATAGAGGCACAAGATAAAACTCTCCTGCCTCCAGCCACCACTAGGGGGAGCTCACTGCATACAGACAGAGTCACATGATAAAACTCTACTACCTCCAGCCACCACTAAGGGGAGATCAATGCATACAGACTTAGAGGCACATTATAAAACTCACCTGACTACAGCCACCACTAGGGGGAGCTCACTTCATACAGAGTCACATTATATAACTCTCCTGCCTCCAGCCACCACTAGGGGGAGCTCACTGCATACAGACATAGAGTCACATGATAAATCTCTCCTGCCTCCAGCCACCACTGGGGAGTCACTGCATACAGACAGAGTGAGTCACATGATAAAACTCTCCGGCCTTCAGCCACCACTAGGTGGAGCTCACTGCATACAGACATAGAGGCACATGATAAAACTCTCCTGCCTCCAGCTAGCACTAGGGGGAGCTCACTGCATACAGACAGAGTGAGTCACATGATAAAACTCTCCGGCCTTCAGCCACCACTAGGTGGAGCTCACTGCATACAGACAGAGGCACATGATAAAGCTCTCCTGCCTCCAGCCTCCCCTATGGGGAGCTCACTGCATACAGACATAGAGGCACACGATAAAATTCTACTACCTCTAGCCACCACTAGGGGGAGCTCACAGCATAAAGATTCACATGATAAAACTCTCCTGCCTCCAGCCATCACTAGGGGTAGCTCACTGCATACAGAGTCACACGATAAAACTCTCCTGCCTCCAGCCACCACTAGGGGGAGCTCACTGCATACCGAGTCACATGATAAAACTCTCCTGCCTCCGGCCACCACTAGGGGGAGCTCACTGCATACAGACAGAGTCACATGATAAAACTCTACTACCTCCAGCCACCACTAAGGGGAGATCATTGCCTACAGACGTAGAGGCACATGATAAAACTCTCCTGCCTCCAGCCACCACTAGGGGGAGCTCACTACATACAGACATAGAGGCACACGATAAAATTCTACTACCTCTAGCCACCACTAAGGGGAGCTCACAGCATAAAGATTCACATGATAAAACTCTCCTGCCTCCAGCCATCACTAGGGGTAGCTCACTGCATACAGAGTCACACGATAAAAACTCTCCTGCCTCAGCCACCACTAGGGGGAGCTCACTGCATTACCGAGTCACATGATAAAACTCTCCTGCCTCCAGCCACCACTAGGGGGAGCTAACTGCATACAGACATAGAGTCACATGATAAAACTCTCCTGCCTCCAGCCACCACTAGGGGGAGCTCACTGCATACAGACAGAGTGAGTCACATGATAAAACTCTCCGGCCTTCAGCCACCACTAGGTGGAGCTCACTGCATACAGACAGAGGCACATGATAAAACTCTCCTGCCTCCAGCCTCCCCTATGGGGAGCTCACTGCATACAGACATAGAGGCACACGATAAAATTCTACTACCTCTAGCCACCACTAGGGGGAGCTCACAGCATAAAGATTCACATGATAAAACTCTCCTGCCTCCAGCCATCACTAGGGGTAGCTCACTGCATACAGAGTCACACGATAAAACTCTCCTGCCTCCAGCCACCACTAGGGGGAGCTCACTGCATAAAGAGTCACATGATAAAACTCTCCAGCCTCCAGCCACCCCTAGGGGGAGCTCACTGCATACAGACATAGAAGCACATGATAAAACTCTCCTGCCTCCAGCCACCACTAGGGGGAGCTCACTACATACAGACATAGAGGCATATGATAAAACTCTCCTGCCTCCAGCCACCACTAGGGGGAGCTCACTGCATACAGACATAGAAGCACATGATAAAACTCTCCTGCCTCCAGCCACCACTAGGGGGAGCTCACTAAATACAGACATAGATGCATATGATAAAAATCTCCTGCATCCAGCAAACACTAGGGTTAGCTCAATGCATACAGACATAGAAGCACATGATAAAACTCTCCTGCCTCCAGCCACCACTAGGGGGAGCTCACTGCATACAGACATAGAGGCACATGATAAAATTCTACTGCCTCCAGCCACCACTAGGGGGAGCACACAGCATACAGACATAGAGACACATGACAAATCTCTCCTGCCTCCAGCCACCACTAGGGTGAGCTCACTTCATACAGATAGAGGCACATGATAAAACTCTCCTGCCTTCAGCCACCACTAGGGGGAGCTCACTGCATACAGATAGAGGCACATGATAAAACTCTCCTGCCTCCAGCCACCACTAGGGGGAGCTCACTGCATACAGACATAGAGTCACATGATAAATCTCTCCTGCCTCCAGCCACCACTAGGGGGAGCTCACTGCATACAGATAGAGGCACATGATAAAACTCTCCTGCCTTCAGCTACCACTAGGGGGAGCTCACTGCACACAGATAGAGGCACATGATAAAACTCTCCTGCCTCCAGCCCCCACTATGGGGAGCTCACTGCATACAGATAGAGGCACATGATAAAACTCTCCTGCCTCCAGCCGCCACTAGGGGGAGCTCACTGCATGCAGATAGAGGCACATGATAAAACTCTCCTGCCTCCAGCCACCACTAGGGGGAGCTCACTGCATACAGACATAGAGTGAGTCACATGATAAAACTCTCCTGCCTCCAGCCACCACTAGGGGGAGCTCACTGCATACAGACATAGAGTCACATGATAAATCTCTCCTGCCTCCAGCCACCACTAGGGGGAGCTCACTGCATACAGACAGAGACATGATAAAACTCTCCTGCCTCCAGCCACCACTAGGGGGAGCTCACTGCATACAGACAGTTACATGATAAAATTCTCCTGCCTCCAGCCACCACTAGGGGGAGCTCACTGCATACAGACAGAGACACATGATAAAACTCTCCTGCCTCCAGCCCCCACTAGGGGGAGCTCACTGCATACAGACAGAGTCACATGATAAAACTCTCCTGCCTCCAGCCCCCACTAGGGGGAGCTCACTGCATACAGACAGAGTCACATGATAAAACTCTCCTGCCTCCAGCCACCACTAGGGGGAGCTCACTACATACAAATTTCTACATTACAGATTATCTCTCTCAGCAGAATCCTCGTATATGTGCCAATAATTGGTTCATGATTTATTGCCCCTGATGCCCACTGTGGTGTCACCTTACTTCTCTTATCTTCTCATTTGCCTATTGCCCCTTATGCCCACTATAGGGTTACTCAAACCCTCTTATCTAGTCCTTATTGCCCCATATGTCCACTATAATGTTACCCAATCCCTCTTACTTAGTCCTAATTGCCCCTGGCGCCCGCTGTGGTGTCACCCCGACCCTCTTAGCTGCTCATGGGGCTTCCAGTTCTCTTGCTCATCCTCCATGTTCATAAAACCAATGTATATCGCTAAATTCTGCTGATTTCCTGTCAACTCTCAGGACCTTCTTGTTGCTGGTTCTGCCGGTCCAGAGTATTGTGCGCTGTACAATAGATGTATTGCATTGTGGGAGAGGCAACGTCTTGTAGCACTGAATGACTTGAGCTGACGTTAGGAAACAGTCAGCATGGTGGTTGCTTTTTTGTCCCCGAGGTGCCTGGAAGGATTAGGAGCCGCTGCGATCATCACGAGGCCTTTGAGATTTGAGAATTGGCGCAAATTCGGAGGAAAACGAAAATCCGTGCATGATTGTAATCAATACATTGTATCAAGCCAACAAAAGGGGGCGTGACCAACATTGCAACAATTGTATCAGCCCCAAACAATGTCAAGGTTCCGTCCCGGAAGCTGCGGCGGATCCTGCACTGAACGTGCTGCGCAGCGAAGGCTCTCGGCGCGGTTTCCTCGCGGTCGGTAAACGGTTAAACCCAGATGTTTCCCACTCGCTTTAAATCACTATTTGCCTTTCACTAATCTGTGTTTTCTTTTCATTATCATCAACAAAAGTACAATTGCCGATTTTAAAGCGCAGCGCGCCCAGACAATAGGCGGCGCGTTGTGCGGCGGGTGACATTGTATCGGTATTTGTCATGCAGATAATATACATCAAGCTAGAACAACTGACATAAGGCGTTCTCTCAAGTACTAATTCAGGACCCGAAGCGTTGCGAGGTTGCCATGGCGACGGCGGCTATTTCGGCCTTGAATAAATGCCGACTGCTGGGCTTCCTGAGCAGAACTCGTAGCGGCAATTCCAGCTGGTAATAAAGACTTTGTCACACAGGAATTCAGCCCGAAATAGCAGGGGCGCAGCGCGGCGCACGAGCACTGCCGCTTAGGAGGGTTTAGCGGGGTCTGGTCACCGAGGGGGTTAAACATTAATGGTATCTGAAGGAGCAAAATGGTAACAACCCTGTGACATCATCAGGAGCGACAGGTGAGATCATAACAACAAGCGGGTGACATCATAATGGGTGAGAGCTGATGTGTGATACTGATATGTCATATATTACAACAATATCCCATATAACCCACCTGTATCTCCCATATAACCCTCCCTCCTGTACCCCCATATAACCCTCCCTCCTGTACCCCCATGTAACCCTCACTCCTGTACCCCCCATATAACCCTCCTCCTGTACCCCCCATATAACCCTCCCTCCTGTACCCCCATATAACCCTCCTCCTGTACCCCCATATAACCCTCCCTCCTGTACCCCCATATAACACCTCCCTCCTGTACCCCCATATAACACCTGCCTCCTGTACCCCCCATATAACCCTCCTCCTGTACCCCCCATATAACCCTCCCTCCTGTACCCCCCATATAACACCTGCCTCCTGTATCCCCCATATAACCCTCCCTCCTGTACCCCCCATATAACCCTCCCTCCTGTACCCCCATATAACCCTCCTCCTGTATCCCCATATAACCCTCCCTCCTGTACACCCCATATAACCCTCCCTCCTGTATCCCCATATAACCCTCCTCCTGTACCCCCCCATATAACCCTCCTCCTGTATCCCCCCATATAACCCCTTCTCCTGTATCCCCCATATAACCCTCCCTCCTGTATCCCCTCCCATTATAAACCCTCCATCCTCTGTACCCCCATAAATAACCCTCCCCTCCTGTACCCCCCATATAACCCTCCTCCTGTATCCCCCATATAACTCTCACCTCCTGTATTCCCCATATAACCCTCCCTCCTGTATCCCCCATATAACCCTCCCTCCTGTACCCCCCATATAACCCTCCTCCTGTACCCCCCATATAACCCTCCTCCTGTATCCCCCCATATAACCCTCCTCCTGTACCCCCATATAACCCTCCTCCTGTATCCCCCATATAACCCTCCTCCTGTACCCCCATATAACCCTCCCTCCTGTACCCCCCATATAACCCTCCCTCCTGTATCCCCCATATAACCCTCCCTCCTGTATCCCCCATATAACCCTCCCTCCTGTATCCCCCATATAACCCTCCTCCTGTACCCCCATATAACCCTCCCTCCTGTATCCCCCATATAACCCTCCTCCTGTACACCCCATATAACCCTCCTCCTGTATCCCCATATAACCCTCCTCCTGTACCCCCCATATAAACCCTCCCTCCTGTATCACCCCATAAACCCTCCCTCCTGTAACCCCCAATATAACCCTCCTCCTGTACCCCCATATAACCCTCCTCCTGTACCCCCATATAACCCTCCTCCTGTATCCCCATATAACCTCCCTCCTGTATCCCCCCATATAACCCTCCCTCCTGTACCCCCATGTTACCCTCTCTCCTGTACCCCCCATATAAACCTCCCTCCTGTTCCCCCCCATATAACCCTCCTCCTGTATCCCCCATATAACCCTCCCTCCTGTACCCCCATATAACCCTCCCTCCTGTATCCCCCATATAACCCTCCCTCCTGTACCCCCATATAACCCTCCCTCCTGTACCCCCCATATAACCCTCCCTCCTGTATCCCCCATATAACCCTCCTCCTGTACCCCCATATAACCCTCCTCCTGTATCCCCCATATAACCCTCCCTCCTGTATCCCCCATATAACCCTCCTCCTGTACCCCCATATAACCCTCCCTCCTGTATCCCCCATATAACCCTCCTCCTGTATCCCCCATATAACCCTCCCTCCTGTATCCCCCATATAACCCTCCCTCCTGTACCCCCCATATAACCCTCCTCCTGTACCCCCATATAACCCTCCTCCTGTACCCCCCATATAACCCTCCTCCTGTATCCCCATTAACATCACCTGTATACCCCATATCCTCCTCTGTACCCCCCTATAACCCCACCTCCTGTACCCCCATATAACCCTCCTGTACCCCCCATATAACCCCTTCCCTCCTGTACCCCCCATATAACCCTCCCTCCTGTACCCCCATATAACCCTCCCTCCTGTACCCCCATATAACCCTCCCTCCTGTATCCCCCATATAACCCCTTCCCTCCTGTACCCCCATATAACCCTCCCTCCTGTATCCCCCATATAACCCTCCTCCTGTACCCCCATATAACCCTCCCTCCTGTATCCCCCATATAACCCTCCCTCCTGTATCCCCCATATAACCCTCCTCCTGTATCCCCCATATAACCCTCCTCCTGTATCCCCATATAACCCTCCCTCCTGTACCCCCCATATAACCCTCCCTCCTGTACCCCCATATAACCCTCCTCCTGTATCCCCCATATAACCCTCCCTCCTGTACCCCCCATATAACCCTCCCTCCTGTACCCCCATATAACCCTCCCTCCTGTACCCCTATACCCCTCCTCCCTGTGATATCATTACTCCTCCTGTATCCCCCATATAACCTCCTCTTATTCCCGCTGTACCATATACCCTCTCTCCTGTATCCCCCAATAACCCTTCCTCCTGTATCCCCCATATAACCCTCCTCCTTGTATCCCTCTATAACCCCCCCCCCCCACCCCATATAAACCCTCCCCCCTGTCCCCCCCATATCCTTTCCTCCGGGACCTCCTTACCCCCCTCCCCCCCTTGTATCTGTGGGGGGGTTTGTCAATCCCTCCTCCTCGTTTTCGGTGACTTTGCCCTCGGTCTCGTTGGCAGGATCTCTGCGTCTTCGTCGTCTGCCAGGAGGAGCCGGGCAGATGGTCAGCTCTGCGCCCGACTGCTGAATCCGCTTTATCACTTGGCTATTAAGGAGCAGGCGAACAGAAGGGCGGCTCAACCTCCCGCGCCCGCAAGACATTAGCCCGCTGGCCCTGGGGGCCCGAGCCCACGCCAACGTCTGTTCCTGGGCTCCGGAGCGGCCGCTCTGACACAACTCACCGGGCCACAAGGTCACACGCTAAACGCTGACATAAAGCGCCGCCGCCATCTCCCTGCCAGTCTAATGGCGCTACCCCTCTGCCAGTCTAATGGCGCTACCCCTCTGCCAGGCTAATGGCGCTATCCCTCTGCCAGGCTAATGGCGCCATTAAGACGCCTCGTAAAACCCAACGTGCTGTAATTAAACAGCAAAAGACTCAAGAAAACCAAAAGCTGCCGCCCCGGACTCTGAGGCCCGCGCCCCGTCCGGCAAACTCTGCAAAGAAAACTTTTCCCTAAAATCCTGGCTCGTTCCTCTGTTGCTCCTCCTGGAAATACAAGAATCATCAGAAATCTAGAGACGACCATTGATACTGTCCATGGGGAGAGGAATGGGACCGTCTGATACAGGTTGTGAATAGAGACTCCTTCTATACAAGGGCAAGGTATAGAGACACCTTATACACAAGGGCAAGGTATAGAGACACCTTATACACAAGGGCAAGGTATAGAGACACCTTATACACAAGGGCAAGGTATAGAGATACCTTATACACAATGCAAGCTATAGAGACACAGTATACACAATGCAAGGTATAGAGACAACTTATAAACAAGGGCAAGGAATAGAGACACCTTATATACACAATGCAAGATATAGAGACACTGTATACACAATGCAAGATCAGACACCTTATACACAATGCAAGGTATAGAGACAACTTATACACAATGCAAGGTATAGAGACACCGTATACACAATGCAAGGTATAGAGACACCGTATACACAATGCAAGGTATAGAGACAACTTATACACAATGCAAGGTATAGAGACACCGTATACACAATGCAAGGTATAGAGACAACTTATACACAATGCAAGGTATAGAGACACCTTATACACAATGCAAGGTATACAGACACCTTATACACAATGCAAGATATAGAGACACCTTATACACAATGCAAGATATAGAGACACCTTATATACAATGCTACGTATAGAGACACCGTATACACAATGCAAGGTATAGAGACACCTTATATACAAGGGCAAGGTATAGAGACACCATATACACAATGCTACGTATAGAGACACCGTATACACAATGCAAGATATAGAGACACCGTATACACAATGCAAGGTATAGAGACACAGTATACACAATGCAAGGTATACAGACATAGAGACACCGTATACACAATGCAAGGTATAGAGACACCGTATACACAATGCAAGGTATAGAGACACCGTATACACAATGTAAGGTATAGAGACACCTTATACACAAGGACAAGGTATAGGGACACCTTATACACAATGCAAGGTATAGAGACACCTTATACACAATGTAAGGTATAGAGACACCTTATACACAAGGGCAAGGTATAGAGACACCTTATATACAAGGACAAGGTGTAGAGACACCGTACACACAATGCAAGGTATAGATACCTTATACACAAGGGCAAGGTATAGAGACACCTTATACACAATGCAAGGTATAGAGACACCTTCATGGGCGTAACTATAGCCATAGCAGCCATAGCGACCGCTATGGGGCCCAGAGGTTGAGGGGGGCCCACTCAGGTTCAAGAACATTGCTCCTTTTTGCAGCTAACAAGTAGTTGGTGGCTTTCTGACCTCTATCACTACTATGTAGGTTCCCTAATATATGACTGTATTATTTATACCTTGAATTAGTGTTACTGAATCTGCTCTTTTAGTTTATTGTCAGTCAGTGGAGGGGCCCCATCTCATTTTGCTATGTGGCCCCATGAATTCTAGTTACGCCCCTGGACACCTTATACACAATGCAAGATATAGAGACACCTTATACACAATGCAAGGTATAGAGACAACTTATATACAAGGGCAAGGTATAGAGACACCTTATACACAATGCAAGGTATAGAGACACCTTATACACAAGGGTAAGGTATAGAGACACCTAATACACAAGGGCAAGGTATAGAGACACCTTATACACAAGGGCAAGGTATAGAGACACCTTATACATAAGGGTAAGGTATAGAGACACCGTATACAAAAGGTCACGGTATAGAGACACCTTATACACAAGGGCAAGGTATAGAGGAGAAGAAAAACTATACAGTCATTCATTCATTTACAGGAGGAGGAACAGAGGAACAGCACAAAAGTAAAAGATGATCTAGAACTAAAGAAACGCAAGAAAATCAGGAGAGCTGACAGATTGTTAGAAACCTCCCAGAGGCTGAGTAGCCATTTTGACTTCATCCTGCTCACACAGCAGAGGTTTTGCTACAATTTTTCCAGTCCATCCACACAAGTCTCTCTCTTGTGTCATCCCCACAGCACGGCCTCCTCTCCGCTGAGTCCATAGATGATGAAGCCCCTGTGTTATATTCCCCGTCCGCCGCAGACTGGACATGGCGGCGGCCGTCACCTCGCTGACATTGCTGCCCCACATGTCTCCGCTGGAGATCTCGCGGCTCACCGGCTGCAGGTGCGGCACATAATGGCTGACAATAGAGTCTGATGTTGTGACACATTACCGCTATCATAGCGGCGCACCTGCGCCAATCTCTCACTGCCCTGAGCCCGAGACGTCTGAGCCCCCACTACTCCCATCCTCCGCTCCAGTAACTCGCCGCTCACCTTCCTAAAATAATTCCAATTACTTCCAAACCGTCGCTTGTTGTCGCCTTCATTGTACCGATAAAGCTAAGAAAAACAATAGCAGCACCACCCGGTGACAGCGAGATCCTGACACCAATGCACAATTCTGTTTTATTTTTGGACGGACGATTTTCTTAATTCTGTTTCCAATGTAATTTTCACTTCCAATGGATTTGTGTTTCCTCAGGGGTGGGACTTATTAACTCCTCCCTAATCTTCTCATTAAGCTCCGCCTCTTATGCCCTGCCCATGCGCAGAAGATGCTGAACCACACTGGCTTAATATGAAATATTTGCCCTTCAGGCTGAGCCCAGGGATGTCATACACTTATTATTACTTTGGCCCTTTCCAGGAATCTATAGAAAAGTAATCCCTTTCCTGATCATTCAATAAAGCATCTCATAGACCTTAGGTGACCCTTAAAATTTGTACTTTGGATCCTCGGGGGCGGGTCTTGGAGTGGAGTAAGGAATATAAAGGGGAATAGTGTTGGCAATTACAGAGGGTATATATAGGAGGTATACAGGTTGTACTCTCAACAAGGACTGGGTCTTCACAAGGCCACATTGCCCCTGAAGCACATGGAATGTTACTAGTCCTAAAATAAGTCCTACAGATCCCAGCTCCCTCAAGGGTTGTCACCAAGTTTTCCTAGAGTCCTGACTGGCAAGGTTTCCAAGTTATACAGAGGGGAACAACCTCCCCCCATATAAGTGTTTTTCAGGGATGATTTGTACTTTGGATCCTAAGGGGCGGGTCTTTGGTCTGGGAGAGGAATATATAGTGGATTGGTGTTTGGAATAATTTCTAAAATTGCAAACCAAAAGTGTATATGTAGGGGGTATAGAGGTTGTACTCTCAGGCAGACCCTGGGGCTTCAAAGGGTCACATTGGCCCTCAAGTACATAGAATGTTACTAGTCCTAATAAAAGACCTATAGATCCCAGCTCCCTCAAGGGTTGTCACCAAGTTTTCCTAGAGTCCTGACTGGCAAGTTTTCCAAGTTATACAGAAGGGAACAACCTAACCCCATATAAGTGTTTTCATGGATGATTTTGTACTTTGGATCCTCAGGGGCGGGTTTTGGGTCTGAGGGAGGAATATATATTGGAGATAGTTGCAAACCTAAGGGTTTATATAAGGGGTATAGAGGTTGTACTCTCAGGCAGACCCTGGGGCTTCAAAGGGCCACATTGGCTCTCAAGCACATGCAATATCACCAGTCCTAAAATAAGTCCTACAGATCCCACCTCCCTCAAGGGTTGTCACCAAGTTATGCTAGAGTCCTGACTGGCAAGTTAGCTAAGTTATACAGAGGGGAACAACCTCCGCCCAATGTAAGTGTTTTTCAGGGATGATTTGTACTTTGGATCCTCAGGGGAGGGTCTTGCGTCTGAGGGAGGGATATAAAGTGGATAAAGTTGCAAACTAAAGAGTATATATATAGGGGGTAGAGAGGTTGTACTCTCGGGCAGATCCTGGGGCTTCAAAGGTCTACATTGGCCCTCAAGCACATGCAATGTTACTAGTCCTAAAATAGGACCTACAGATCCCTAATACCTCAAAGTTTGTCACCAAGCTTTCCTAGAGTCCTTAATGGCTCTGAGGGAGGAATATATAGTGGATTGGTGTTAGGAATCATTTCTAAAATTGCAAACCAAAAGGTATATATAGGGGGTATAGAGGTTGTACTCTCAGGCAGACCCTGGGGCTTCAAAGGGCCACATTGCCCCTCAAGCACATGCAATGTAACTAGTCCTAATAAAAGACCTAGAGATCCCAGCTCCCTCAAGGGTTGTCACCAAGTTTTCCTAGAGTCCTGACAGGCAAGGTTTCCAAGTTATACAGAGGGGAACAACCTCCCCCCCATATAAGTGTTTCTCAGGGATGATTTGTACTTTGGATCCTCAGGGGAGGGTTTTGGGTCTGAGGGAGGGATATAAAGTGGATACAATTGCAAACCAAAGGGTATATATTGGAGGTATAGAGGTTGTACTCTCAGGCAGACCCTGGGGTTTCAAAGGGCCACATTGGCCCTCAAGCACATGCAATGTCACTAGTCCTAAAATAAGTCCTACAGATCCCACCTCCCTCAAGGGTTGTCACCAAGTTTTCCTAGAGTCCTGACTGGCAAGGTTTCCAAGTTATACAGAAGGGAACAACCTCCCCCCCATATAAGTGTTTTTCAGGGATGATTTGTACTTTGGATCCTCAGGGGCGGGACTTAGGTCTGAGGGAGGAATATAAAGTGGATAAAATTGCAAACCAAAGGGTATATATAGGTGGTATAGAGGTTGTTTTCTCAGGCAGACCCTGGTGCTTCAAAGGGCCACATTGGCCCTCAAGCACATGCAATGTCACCAGTCCTAAAATTGGATCTACAAATCCCTAAGACCTCAAAGGTTGTCACCAAGCTTTCCTAGAGTCCTTAATGGCTCTGAGGGAGGAATATATAGTGGAGAAAACAGCAAACCAAAGGGTATATATAGGGGGTATAGAGGTTGTACTCTCAGGCAGACCCTGGGGCTTCAAGAGGGCCACATTGGCCCTCAAGAACATGTAATGTTACTAGTCCTAAAAAAAGACCTAGAGATCCCAGCTCCCTCAAGTGTTGTCACCAAGGTTTCCTAGAGTCTTGACTGGCAAGGTTTCCAAGTTATAAAGAGGGGAACAACCTCCCCCCATATAAGTGTTTTTCAGTGATGCTTTGTACTTTGGATCCTCAGGGGAGGGTCTTGGGTCAGAGAGGAATATAAAGTGGATTAAATTGCAAACCAAAGGGTATATATAGGGGGTATAGAGGTTGTACTCTTAGGCAGACCCTGAGGCTTCAAAGGGCCCCATTGGCCCTCAAGAACATGTAATGTTACTAGTCCTAATAAAAGACCAAGAGATCCCAGCTCCCTCAAGGGTTGTCACCAAGCTTTCCTACAGGCCTTAGTGGAGAAGTTTCCAAGTTATAGAGAGGTGACCTACCTCCCCATATACAAGTATTTTTCTGGGCTGATTTGTACTTTGGCTCTTTGGGGGCGGGTTTGGGTCTGATCGAGGAATATAAAGTGGAATAGTGTTTGCAATCAGTTCTTAAATTACATGGGGTATTCATAGGGGGGTTTAGAGGTCGTAGTCTCAGGCAGAGCTTAAGGCTTCACATTGGCCCTCAAGCACATGCAATGTCACCAGTCCTAAAATAAGACCTACAGATCCCAGCTGCCTCATGGGTTATCACCAATCATCCTTACAGACCTGACTGGCAAGTTTGCTAAGTTGTACAGAGGGGAACTATCTCCCCATATACAAGTGCTTGTACTTTCAATCCTCAGGGGCGGATCTTGGGTCTGAGTGGGGGAATATAAAGTGGAATGGTGTTCTTAAATTACAGGGTGTATACAAAGAGGGTTGACAGGACTGGGGGTTCATGGAGCCCCATGGATCTTCAAGCACACACGATGGCACCAGTCTTGGAGATCTCAGCTCCCTCATGGGTTGTCCCCAAATGTTCCTGGCGGCCAGACTGGCCATTTTGCCAAGTTATACAGACACAACAACCTCCCTGTGTATAAGAGTTCTCCTGGGGGTGATTTGCTTTTCCGGGTTCTGGGAAAGCTGAGTGATTGTGGAATTTTTTGATTCCAGGCACTGTCATAGCTCCGCTTGCCACCCACCTTTGGATAAGCTGAGGTGATGTCATTTCTCCAGGTGAGACCGAGCTGAGATCTGACGACTGTGGAGCTGAATTTTTTAAGCTGAAGGGAGCAGTTCAAGAAATTAACAGCTGAACGAGCAAAGTACCAGCTCAAACTGTGAAGCAGCGGCAGGAGCGGAACCCGGGCCCCGGCACCTGCACCATATCCATTATACAGTGAGGAACCAGGCATTAGCATAGCTCATTATACAAAACCTGAGATCTGTGTCATTCATTACTGCTCCCTGCAGACAAGCGGCCTGGATATTGGGGCGCAGCGCCCGCCCTCACCCCGGACCCTCGACGGCTGAACGACCCAATGGGACTTTCAGTATATTCACCTGTCAGCTGACCTCATTATGCTACAATGTATCTGGGTCACATGGTGTCAGCTGACCTCATTATACTACAATGTAGTGAAGCAGCCAAAATGTTGCAAAATTTGAAATTTAAACCTGTGGCTGGCAGATATAGGGACACCTGTGAGGGCAGTGATGGGGGCACCTGTGAGCGCAGTTATAGGGACACCTGTGAGGGCAGTATGGGACAACCTTTAGGGCAGTGATGGGGGCACCTGTGAGGGCAGATATAGGGACACGTGTGAGGGCAGTGTTGGGACACCTGTGAGGGCAGATATAGGGACACCTGTGAGGGCAGTGATGGGGGCACCTGTGAGGGCAGTTATAGGGACACCTGTGAGGGCAGGTATGGGGGCACCGGTGAGGGCAGTTATAGGTACACATGGGAGGGCAGTTATAGAGACACCTTGGGGCATTTAAAAAGGGACCCCCTGTGGGGCAGTTATGGGGCACCCGTAGGGCGTGATGGGGGCCCGTGAGGGCATGATGGGTCCCGTGAGGGCATTATAGAAACCTGTGAGGCAGTTATAGGGGCACCCGGGGGCAGTTTTGGGGGCACCCGTGAGGGCATTATGGGGGAACCTGTGAGGGCAGTTATGGGACACCTGTAGGGCAGTGATGGGGGGCAACCTGAAGGGCAGTTAAGGGACACCCTGTGAGGGCAGTTCTCGCGACACCTGTGAGGGCAGTGATGGGGGCACCTGTGAGGGCAGTTATAGGGACACCTGTGAGGGCAGTGATGGGGGCACCTGTGAGGGCAGTTATAGGGACACCTGTGAGGGCAGTTATAGGGACACCTGTGAGGGCAGTTATAGGGACACCTGTGAGGGCAGTTATAGGACACCTGTGAGGGCAGTTATAGGGACACCTGTGAGGGCAGTTATAGGGACACCTGTGAGGGCAGTTATGGGGACACCTGTGAGGGCAGTTATAGGGACACCTGTGAGGGCAGTTATGGGGACACCTGTGAGGGCAGTGATGGGGGCTCCTGTGAGGGCAGTGATGGTTCTCCTGTGAGGGCAGTTATAGTGACACCTGTGAGGGCAGTTATAGGGTCACCTGTGAGGGCAGTTATGGGGTCACCTGTGAGGGCAGTTATGGGGACACCTGTGAGGGCAGTGATGGGGGCACCTGTGAGGGCAGTGATGGGGACACCTGTGACAGGCAGTTATAGGTACACCTGTGAGGACAGTTATAGGGACACCTGTGAGGGCAGTTATAGGGACACCTGTGAGGACAGTTATAAGGACACCTGTGAGGACAGTTATAGGGACACCTGTGAGGGCAGATATGGGGTCACCTGTGAGGGCAGATATGGGGGCACCTGTGAGGGCAGTTATGGGAACACCTGTGAGGGCAGATATGAGGACACCTGTGGCAGGCAGTTATGGGAACACCTGTGAGGGCAGTGATGGGGGCACCTGTGGCAGGCAGTTATGGGGACACCTGTGAGGGCAGTTATGGGGACACCTGTGGCAGGCCGTTATGGGGACACCTGTGGCAGGCCGTTATGGTGACACCTGTGAGGGCAGTTATAGGGACAACTGTGGCAGGCAGTTATAGGGACACCTGTGAGGGCAGTTATGGGGACACCTGTGGCAGGCAGTTATGGGGACACCTGTGAGGGCAGTTATAGGGACACCTGTGGCAGGTAGTTATGGGGACACCTTTGAGGGCAGTTATAGGTCACCTTTGGCAGGCAGTTATAGGATCACCTGTGAGGGCAGTTAGGGGGGCAGCAGTGGCAGACAAGGATGAATTTATCCTAATATTGTTCCCTCCCTTTCATTGACACAGCAACACCCATAACGAGGACCCCCTAACACCTGCCACAGGGAACCCCCATAAAAAGCCTTCCCAGGGGACCCCATAACTGCCCCCCCAAGGGGACCCCCAAAATGCCCCCACAGGTGTCCCCCAAAACTGCCTGCCACAGGTGACCTATAATTTCCCCCCAAGGGGTCCCTATAACTGCCCCCACAGGGGGCCTTTAACTGCCCTCCAGGGGTCCCAAACTGCCCTCAGAGGTCCCCATCACCCTGCCACGGGGGATCCTATAATGCCACACAGGTGTCCCTATAACCCAGCCACGGGACCTTTTAAATGCTCTCACAGGGGACCCTATAACTGCCTGCCACAAGGGCCTATAATGCCCTCACAGTCCCCCCCCAAATGCCCTCACAGGTGCCCCCACACGCCCTCACAGGGTCCCTAAACTGCCCCACAGGGGCCCCCATCACTCCCTCACGGGGTCCTAAACGCCCTCACAGTGCCCCCATCACTGCCCCACAGGTGCCCCCCAAACGCCCTCACAGGTGCCCCCCCCAAAGCCCTCAAAGGGCCCCCAAACCCCCACAGGGGCCCCCAACTGCCCTCCATTTCCCCCATCACTGCCCCCAAAGGTTCCCATAACTGCCCCACAGGGGGCCCCCATCACTCCCCTCCAGGTTCCCCCATACTCCCCCCGGGTCCCCCCTCACTGCCCTCACAGGGGCCCCCATACTGCCCCACAGGTGCCCCACACTGCCCTCACAGGGTCCCTATAAATGCCTCAAAGGTGCCCCCCTAAATGCCCTTACAGGTGCCCCCATAAAAGCCCCCACATTTCCCCCCCCATAAAATGCCCCACAGGTCCCCCCCCTCACTGCCCCCACAGGGGCCCCCCAAAACGGGCCCCCATCCCCCCCCACAGGCCCCCTAAATGCCCCCCCCCCCCTGCCCCCCAGGGCCCCATACTGCCCTCACAGGTGCCCCCCCACTGCCCTCAAAGTCCCCATCACTGCCCCCACAGGAGACCCATACTCCCCCACAGGGTCCCCATACGCCCTCACAGGGGACCCAACTGCCCCACAGGGCCCATACGCCCCTCACAGGGTTCCCTATAAAATGCCCCACAGGTCCCCTACTTGCCCTCACAGGGGGTCCCTATAACTGCCTCACAGGCCCCCCACACTGCCCCCACAAGGGCCCCCCTATGCCCTCACAGGGCCCCATCACTGCCCCCCACAGGTGTCCCTAAACTGCCCTCACGGTCCCCCATCTGCCCTCAAAAAGGTTCCCATAAAGCCCCACAGTGGCCCCATACTCCCAAGGTGCCCCCATCATCCCTCAAAAAGGGCCCCCCCCAAATGCCCTCACAGTGCCCCCAATGCCCTCACAGGTCCCCCATACTGCCCCACAGGGTCCCCCCTCACTGCCCCTCCAGGGCCCACACTGCCCCACAGGGAAAACCCATCACTGCCCTCACAGGTGTCCCTATAACTGCCCTCACAGGTGCCCCCCACACGCCCTCAAAAGGTGCCCCCAAAGCCTCCAGGGGCCCCATCACTTTCCCCTCACAGGGTGCCCCATAATGCCCCACAGTCCCCCCCTCACCGGCCCTACAGGTGTCCCAAACTGCCCTCCCCAGGTGTCCCATAACGGCCCCACAGGTCCCCTTTTAAATGCCCCACAGGTGACCAAACGCCCTCCCCCAGGGGTCCCCATAAAAGCCCTCACAGGTTTCCCCATCACTGCCCACAAACAAAATGCCCCCATTCCCAAAATCCCCTCACAGGGCCCATCACTGCCTCCAGGGGTCCCCCCTCACTTTTCCCCCACGGTCCCCCCATCCTGCCCTCACAGGTTCCCCCATCACTGCCCTCACAGGTGTCCCTATAACTGCCCTCACAGGTGCCCCCACCCCTCCATCCACTATAACCACAATACCCTCCACCATTGTCCCATCCAGTGACTTTTCCGGATTCGCCGCCCCCGGATTTCGGTCTCATCCCGTGACCCAGTTTATCTGTTTTCTTTTATTCCCATATATTTGGGAACGCCCCCCCCCCCCCCCCTCCCCTCCGTCCAGGGGTTAAAAGCTGGTCTGATTTCCCTCTCGGGCGTCGTGTCAGCCTCTGCCGGCAACGCCAAGGGTTAACGCGTCCCGCCGTCAGGAACAATGGAGGGGAGACGGCTTTAAACGAATTCGGCTGAATATTTCATGGGCCACTCTCAGCCGCCCGCTCCAGTTGTCTCGCTCGCTGAGAGGGGAGCTTAATCCAAAGTGACAACAACATCGGTTTCTATGTGTCGCAGTCACACGGAGCATGACTTCTGGATCATAAACACCATTGACATGGGCTGCCTGGCCGAGGCGGGCGCCGGGGGAGCGTGACCGGGCCGCGCAGCCACGAATACAGCAAATCAGGCGCCTGACCCTGCCGGGGCCGCGCCAATCCACTGCTAAGTGAGAGAGACGCCTCTTATATCACCGAAAACTGGGGCATCAGACCATAGCTGTCAGAACGGGAGCCGTCATCCCGAATCCGGCCAACGGGGGCGCTGCCACAGACCATGCACCCTGCAACCACCGATGTCAACGTCTGTGCACGAGAGCTCCCCCTAGTGACGGCTGTGGGGAAGCAGAATTTTATCTAAGCAAATCTGTCTGCGGAATATACGCGTCCTAAAGGCCCATGAGGGTCTCTGCCAACAGTGTTTATTGGGGCACTCTGCTGACAATGGTATTTATAGGGGAACTCTGCTGACAGTAGTATTTATAGGGGCACTCTGCTGACTGTAGTGTTTATAGGGGCATTCTGCTGACAGTAGTATTTATAGGGGCACTCTGCTGACAGTGGTATTTATAGGGGCACTCTGCTGACAGTAGTATTTATAGGGGCATTCTGCTGACAGTAGTATTTATAGGGGCACTCTGCTGACAATGGTATTTATAGGTGCACTCTGCTGACAGTAGTATTTATTGGGGTACTCTGCTGACAGTAGTATTTATAGGGGCAATCTGCTGACAGTGGTATTTATAGGGGCAATCTGCTGACAGAAGTATTTATTGGGGCACTCTGCTGACAGTAGTATTTATAGGGGTACTCTGCTGACAGTAGTATTTATTGGGGCACTCTGCTGACAGTAGTATTTATTGGGGTACTCTGCTGACAGTAGTATTTAGCGGGGCACTCTGCTGACAGTGGTATTTATTGGGGCACTCTGCTGACAGTAGTATTTATTGGGGTACTCTGCTGACAATGGTATTTATAGGGGCACTCTGCTGACAGTGGTATTTATTGGGGGCACTCTGCTGACAGTAGTATTTATAGGGGCACTCTGCTGACTGTAGTATTTATAGGGGCACTCTGCTGACAGTAGTGTTTATGTGGGGGCACTCTGCTGACAGTAGTATTTATTGGGGCACTCTGCTGACTGTAGTATTTTTTGGGGGCACTCTACTGACAGTGGTATTTATTGGGGTACTCTGCTGACAGTAGTATTTATTGGGGCACTCTGCTGACTGTAGTATTTATAGGGGCAATCTGCTGACAATGGTATTTATAGGGGCACTCTGCTGACATTAGTATTTCTTGGGGTACTCTGCTGACAGGAGGATTTATTCGGGGCAATCTGCTGACAATGGTATTTATAGGGGCACTCTGCTGACAGTGGTATTTATAGGGGCACTCTGCTGACAGTAGTATTTATAGGGGCATTCTGCTGACAGTAGTATTTATAGGGGCACTCTGCTGACAATGTATTTATAGGGGCATCTGCATGACAGTATTGTATGGTATCTGCTGACTAATTTATGGGGCAATCTGCTGACTAGTATTAGGGCATCTCTGACATAGTTTGGGGATCTGATGACTGTAGTATTTATTGGGGCACTCTGATGACTGTAGTATTTATTGGGGTACTCTGCTGACAGTAGTATTATAGGGTACTCTGATGATTAAGGGGCACTCTGCTGACAGTAGTTTTGGCATTCTCGACAGTATATTATGGGACTCTGCTGACAGTAGTATTTATTGGGGCACTCTGCTGACAGTAGTATTTATAGGGGCACTCTGCTGACAATGGTATTTATAGGGGCACTCTGCTGACAGTAGTATTTATAGGGGCAATCTGCTGACTGTAGTATTTATAGGGGCACTCTGCTGACTGTAGTGTTTATAGGGGCACTCTGCTGACAGTAGTATTTATTGGGGTCACTCTACTGACAGTGTTTTTTTTTTGGGGCACTCTTCTGACAGTGGTATTTATTGGGGTACTCTGCTGACAGTAGTATTTATAGGGGCACTCTGCTGACAATGGTATTTATTGGGCAGGTGCCGACCCTGGCATTGTGCATTTCGGTGCCCACCATCCGCAGGAATAGGGGAGGCGGTCGCCATGAGAAGGTGACTGGGCTCTTCTGTTCTGCTGCAAATGGAGCCCACTCGCTGCCCATTTGTGAGTGCAGTATTGTGGCGCGCTGGTTAGTACACGTCGCACCTTCTTCTGGACGTCGCCATGTTGGCTCTGTCCAGTGGAGTCTATGAAACGCCTCTGGGAGCGCGGAGGTCGCCACGACAGATGTGAACAAATAACCTTAATTACACTTCTACGTCTCCGTACGTTCGGGGATTGAACAATCAGTGAAAACACAAAGGCGCGAAACGCGTCGGCCTCTCCGGTCTGAAAGTAGGACACATCCCAGGTCCGCCCCGAGGAGCAATCCTGAGTACAGAGCCGCTTATTGCCTTAATGCCTCATATACAGCAGAGCCGGGGGGCAGATACTGGGGGAGGGGGCGCCTACATATGTACCAGACAATAGCAGAACAATGCGCCCAGGTTTAACCTCTTCAGAGCTGGTGCTAGTTCACTCCTATAGCTTGGTTCATCCTGAGCTTCCTGGTTCAGTAAAGACAGATACCAAAAGACAATAACAGCAATGTTCATCCGCATGGATTTTACCACTTCATGGCTGGGGCTAATTCACTCCTACAGCTTGGTTCATCCTGAGCTTCCTGGTTCATGAATAGAATTCTAGAACTGCAGTAAAGACTGACACTGTTACATATATAGGAGACAATAGTAGAACAATGCTCATCTGCTCAGATCTAGCCTCTTCATGGCTGGGGATAATTCACTCCTATTCCTTGGTTCATCCTGAGCTTCCTTGTTCATGAGTAGAATCCTAGAACTATAGCAAACATTGACACAGCGACAGTGTAATTGTAATACTGACACATTGTAACAATACCACTGGTTACATATGTACCAGACAATAGCAGAACAAAGCTCATTTGCCCAGATTTCATCTCTTCGTGACTGGGGCTAATTCACTCCTATAGCTTGGTTCATCCTGAGCTTCCTGGTTCATGAATAGAATTCTAGAACTGCAGTAAAGACTGACACTGTTACATATATAGGAGACAATAGTAGAAAAATGCTCATCTGCTCAGATCTAGCCTCTTCATGGCTGGGGATAATTCACTCCTATTCCTTGGTTCATCCTGAGCTTCCTTGTTCATGAGTAGAATCCAAGAACTACAGCAAACATTTACAAAGCGACAGTTTAATAGAAATACAGACACATTGTAACAATACCACTGGTTACATATGTACCAGACAATAGCAGAACAAAGCTCATTTGCCCAGATTTCATCTCTTCGTGACTGGGGCTAATTCACTCCTATAGCTTGTGTCATCCTGAGCTTCCTGGTTCATGAGTAGATTCTAGATTCACAGTGAAGACTGACAATGGTAACAGTGCAGCATTTTAATACTGACACATTGTAACAACACCATGTTACATATGTACCAGACAGTAGCAGAACAATGCTCGACCGCCCAGATTTCCCCTCTTCATGGCTGCAGCTTATACACACCTATAGCTTGGTTCATCCTAAGCTTCCTGGTTCATGAATAGAATTCTAGAACTGCAGTAAAGACTAACTCTGTGACATTATCAAAGTATTATATTCACACTGTCACATATATAGCAGAACAATTCAGCTGCCCTAATTTAACCTACTTCAGAGCTGGTGCTAGTTCACTCCTATTGCTTGGTTCATCCTGAGCTTCCTGGTTCAGTAAAGACGGATACCAAAAGACAATAACAGCAATGCTAATCCGCATAGATTTCATCTCTTCATGGCTGGGGCTAATACACACCTATATTTTGGTTCATCCTGAGCTTCTTGGTTCATGAATAGAATTCTAGAACTGCAGTAAAGACTGACACTGTTACATATATAGGAGACAATAGCAGAACAATGATCATCTGCTCAGATCTGGCCTCATTATAGCTGGGGATAATTCACCCTATAGCTTGGTTCATCCTGTTCTTCCTGGTTCCCGAATAAATTCTAGAACTGCAGTAAAGACTGACACTAACATATATAAAAGACAATACATGGTGTCCTAGATTTAACCTCTTCATAGCTGGCACCAATTCAGCCTAGGACCATTCATTAGCATGGATCATCCTGCTCTTCCTGGTTCATGAGAAGAATCCTAGAACATTGACACTGCAACAGTGTAATTGTATTACTGACACATTTTAACAACAACACTGTTACATTTGTACCAGATAATAGCAGAACAATGCCCGTCCTCCTAGATGTAACCTCTCCATAGCTGGCACTAAATCAGCCTATAGCTTGGTTCATCCTGAGCTTCCTGGTTCACGAGAAGAAATCCGGAACTATAGTGAAGACTGACACTGTGACAATGGCAGAATAATGCTCGTCCGCACAGATGTGGCTAATTCACACTATAACTTGGTTCTCCTGAGCGCCTGCTTTTTGGTAGCTTCTAGATCTACAGTGAAACTGACACTGTGTATTTTAAAACCCCGTCAAAGAAATACTAAAATTTTTACCTACACGAGAAGAAATCCGGAACTATAGTGAAGACTGACACTGTGACAATGGCAGAATAATGCTCGTCTGCACAGATGTGGCTAATTCACACTATAACTTGGTTCATCCTGAGCTGCCTGCTTTATGAGTAGCTTCTAGATCTACAGTGAAGACTGACACTGTGTCATTGTAACCCTATAAAAATATAATACTACAATTGTTACCTACGCAAGGGACAATGGCAGAACAATGCTCGTCCGCCCAGATTTAATCTCTTCATGGCTGGAGCGAATTCACACCTATAGCTGTTTCATAATGAGCATCCTGGTTCATGAGTAGATTCTAGATTCACAGTGAAGACTGACAATGGTGACAGTGTAACATTTTAATACTGACACATTGTAACTATACCACTGTTACATATGTACCAGGCAATAGCAGGACAATGCTCGTCCTCCTAGATTGAACCACTTCATAGCTGGGGCCAATTCATCCCTATGGCATGTTTCAGCCTGAGCTGCCTGCTTCATGAGTAGAGTCTAGATCTACAGTAAAGACTGACACTGTGTCAAAGTATAATACTAAAATTATTACCTACGTGAGGGACAACGGCAGAACAATTCTCGTCCTCCTAGATTGAACCTCATCATAGCTGACACTAATTCAGCCTATAGCTTAGTTCATCCTGAGCTTGCTGATTCATGAATAGAGAACTATAATGAAGACTGACACTGTGAGAGTGTAACATTTTAATACTGACACATTGTAACAACACCACTGTTACATATGTACCAGACAATAGCAGTACAATGCTCATCCTCCTAGATTGAACCATATCATAGATGGCACTAATTCAGTCTATAGCTTGGTTCATCCAGAGCTTCCTGGTCCATGAGTAGAAATCGAGAACTATAATGAAGACTGACACTGTGACATATGTTAGAGACTTTGGCAGAACAATGCTCTTCCCTTAGATTTAACCTCTTCAAAGCCGGCACTAATTCAGCCAATAGCTTGGTTCATCCTGAGCTTCCTGGTTCATAAGTAGAAATTGAGAACTATAATGCAGACAGACACTGTGACAGTGTAACATTTTAATACTGACACACTGTAACAATACCACTATTACATATGTATCAGTAGCAGAATAGCAGAACAATACTGTAGCTTGGTTCATCCAGAGCTTCCTGGTTCATGAATAGAATTCTAGATTCAAAGTGAAGACTGACACTTTGACATATGTTACAGACAATACCCAGAACAATCCCTCATCCCTCCTAGATTAAACCATATCATAGATGGCACAAATTTCAGTCTATAGTTTGGGTTTCTTTCCTAGCTTCCTGTCCAAATGAGTAGAAATCGAGAACTATAATGTAGACTGACACTGAGACACATGTTAGAGACTTTGGCAGAACAATGCTCTTCCCTTAGATTTAACCTCTTCAAAGCCCGCACTAATTCAGCCAATAGCTTGGTTCATCCTGAGCTTCCTGGTTCATAAGTAGAATTCTAGATTCAAAGTGAAGACTGATGCTTTGACATATGTTACAGACAATAGCAGACCAATGCGCGTCCTCCAAGATTTAACTTCATGACAACTGGCACTAATTCAGCCAATAGCTTGGTTCATCCTGAGCTTCCTGGTTCATGAGTAGAAACCGAGAACTATAATGCAGACTGACACTGTGTAACATTTTAATAGTGACACATTGTAACAATACCACTGTTACATAGGTACCAGACAAAAGCAGAACAATGCTCGTCCTCCTAGACTGAACCCCATCATAGCTGGCACTAAATCAGCCTATAGCTTGTTTCATCCTGAGCTTCCTGCTCCATGAGTAGAAATCGAAAACTATAATGCAGACTGGCACAGTGACAGTGTAACATAATACTGACACTTTGTAACAATACCAATATTACATATGTACCAGTAGCAGAATAGCAGAACAATACTTTAGCTTGGTTCATCCTGAGCTTCCTGGTTCATGAGTGGAATTCTAGAGCCACAGTAAAGACTGACACTGTGACAGGCAGCACAATGAAAGCAATGAAGAAATACTGATATGTTATTCATGATTTGGGGCCCAATAATAGTCCCAGAACCATAAGAGCTAAGCCCTGGCCATAACGGGTTAATTCTAGAAGCAGCGCTAAATATTTGATGTGAAGCGTCTAAGGCAACAGGATAATCGCTTCGGACGGGTCTGTCGTTTGGAATTGACCCTTCGCCACCAATGCAGGAGCGCTCGTTATCGGTGGCGTCGGTGGTGATGGCCGTCCCGGTTATAATACAGAGAGTCACTGATTTCCTATGGAGCGCAGCGATTCCCTAATGGATGAGTTGAACTAAAAGCGGCGCGGCCGCGAGCTCCGGGAAAGCCTCTCAGATTTAATGGATGGAGCAGGGGCCGCGGCTCGCTGGAGAGAGCCGGGCGCAGGGGGGGAGTCACTTCAGGAAAATACCTGAAATCACAAGAGGATGTTTAAGCCTAAAAGGAATCTCATGATTCTGTCATCCGGAACAATCCAGCCGCAAATGGGATTAACCTAGAAAGCTCGGAGCAGGTGAAGTGACGGCGCCATTATCTGTCGCAAAGAGTCGTAATCGCTCCCCAAAGCTTCACATAATAGACGAGCGCGGTGGCGGCCGCACGAGAAAAGTGAGAAGCACAGCGAGCGGCAAGAAGATAGGCGAACCAGAAGAATGTGGACTGGCTGATACCAGAGAGTAATAGATTGTATCCCCCTGTCCTATAGTCACAGCCTCCCCCTGATACTGGCTGATACCAGAGAGTAATAGATTGTATCCCCCTGTCCTATAGTCACAGCCTCCCCCTGATACTGGCTGATACCAGAGAGTAATAGATTGTATCCCCCTGTCCTATAGTCACAGCCTCCCCCTGATACTGGCTGATACCAGAGAGTAATAGATTGTATCCCCCTGTCCTATAGTCACAGCCTCCCCCTGATACCAGAGAGTAATAGATTGTATCCCCCTGTCCTATAGTCACAGCCTCCCCCTGATACCAGAGAGTAATAGATTGTATCCCCCTGTCCTATAGTCACAGCCTCCCCCCTGATACCAGAGAGTAATAGATTGTATCCCCCTGTCCTATAGTCACAGCCTCCCCCTGATACTGGTATACCGGGG